>JASDQU010275349.1:0-12129 GCA_032191745.1 Picea mariana
AAGTATCCATGTGATTGGGTCCTTGCCATCAAACTTCCTCATATCAATCTTAGGAACGTGGTTGGTCTTCAAACCAAATTTGGAGTTTATCCATTCTTGATTCACCTTCCTTGTGTCCTCATCATGAATTTCATGGGATGCATTTTCACTTTCAGGTGTCTTCTCTGTTACGAAAGTTTTCAATACTTCCATGATCTCCCCTCTTAAACCATCCATCTTAGTATCCAACATAGCTTCCATTGAATCCATCTTCTTTTGTAGTTCATTTATGTCCCTATGAATTTATTCACCCTCATCAAGAGTCCAAGTAGGATTTTTTGGAGGCTTATTTGGTGTAGAAGTTCTCTTTTTTGGTGGCATGTTGGCCAAGTATCACTTTTGAACCTTGATTTTGAGGTGGTTCTGCTAGACAATATTTCTTTTGTTGTATCTCCCAAGTTTCGGCCTTTCCAGGTATGAAACTTTCTTTTATATAGTTCTCTAATATTTCTTCTCTGCATTGCCATAGGTTTGATCAATATTGGATGTTCCAAGTGGAATTTATGGTAACCTCCCCACAACTTGCCGATTTTTGGCCTTTCTAGGAGATCTCACTTGTATAGCGTGCCCCGCACAAAATAATTCATATAAAATTATGAAGCTCGCACCAGAAATACTACAGACTGTCCATGATCCAATGAAACTAGTTCCACTCAATTGGGATACTCTAGGAAGAAGTTATGATTGTTTTACCTGGAACACCTTCTTGAGACTAGTCAATAGGACTAGTCAGGTACCCTATCTTACACAGGATGTATCTACAAATTTAAGATGACCTAGAAACTAAATTTTTTACCACAGATACCTTACTAATTTCTATAAATATCCTCTAGATTTCAGGGTTTGAAATGTTACAAAAAAGTTTTTATAGCAAAAATTCCGCAATGACTCAGTTCAGGATGATTCTAGAACCCTATCTTGTATAGGCTGTATCTCCAAAAGTATAATGCCTCAGTAGCTAAATTTTAAACCCAAAGTACCTTGATCTGTCTAATAAATATCCTCCAATCCGTTTCTTCGGAAAAGTTGTAGAAAAAAAGTTATAGCGAAAATGTAAAGGTGTCTCAGATGTAGCAACAAAACCCCAAGACCTTGAGCTCTGATACCATATGTTAAGAACCTAATATCAATATAGAATAGGAAAACCTTAGAAAAATTACTCAACGCCTTGAAAAAGAGATAATTTTAGATAATAAACCTCTTTGAGGGGGCAACCTCCTTTTACCCCACTTAAATGTTCAAGTACAAGATGATTCAAAATGAAAATGTCTCCTTGGTATACATAGTAGACTAAGAGGTATAGTTACAACTAATGGCCTAAATCTAACATAGATAAAATAACATTACTAATATAATATTCCCCAATTAAGGGTTAATGAGCCAATATTAGGGCTTAAAAATTTCACCCCAAGTTCGGAAACAGTAGGTTTCTCTGGAGTCAAATAGTAACCTCACGAAGTAGGATTGAGCACATTTTCCTGCAGCCCAGTCACTTTGAACGACCCTTGTTGGTCAATTCTTCGTTGTAATGGTGGAAGAGGTGACTCCAATTCAACCGACGACAGGCCCTGAAGCCTTTGTGACCAGTGGAGCTCTTGATATTCCACTTTGTGAAAATATCAATCGACACAGTAAGGCTTAACTAGCATTTAAACACCAAGCTCACACTAAAAAATTCCTATAAGAAAAATCAAGCAATCAACTATCTAGTAGGAAGGACAATTACGCCAGTCAACACTAGAGAAACTAACTGGTGCAAGTGAAAATTGAACACAGAATCACCCTCTGGGTATACTCTATGAAGCATGACCCGACGTCTGGCCTAGGTACCATGGTATACCCCCGTAGTCACCTGTGTAAGTCCCTAGAATATGGGCAACTAAGTTTCCAGATCCTAGTCAGTCACCAGGCGGGTACAGTCGACAGTCGGGTGGATTGCAATGAGCAGGATAACAACTTTCAAGCCTATCGAGGGTATCGAGATAAAATGGTTCGAAAGACAATAGAGGATCTCAAATGGATTCGAGGTCCATGAATCTCTATAGGAAAATGCAGTCCGTAGTACTCCCAAGACAGATCCTCAATACGCATTCCCCACTACGTTCAATTCGGGTTTGGAGGGGTTATCTCCACTGTCTTTCCTCACTTGACCTCATGTTTATCCCCTATGTTAGAGATGGGTTCCGGATAAATTTTATGACACTGGACTTAAACACTCCCTAAATCAGACTCTAATGTTTGTTCTAATGGCATTGAAAAGTTTCCTCTCCAACCTAATTCAAGGCCCTAACCCTAAATTAGTTGGTTGCCCTACAAGCCTAAAAAGTCTAGTTTATTTTAGATTAAGTGTTCTTTTTAATGTCTTTATTTACTCATGGGATATGGTGGTGAAAATAGTATTGTTATAAGAGACGAAAAGGAGGAGAAAAATACAAAACTTGAAAAAAAAATTACTTCTAATCCAAAAGCAAAGTTTTATAACTAACTCTTTGTAACCAACTTTTCTTTAACTAAATTTTTCAAGATCTTGTAAAGAAAACCTAAAACTTACTTTTGTTTGACTACAAGCTACTTGTGTTTCAAGAAATCAAGAGATAAATTAAAAAAAAAGACTCTTTTTCCTTTTTTGCAAATAACCAACTCTAACTACTCTACCAAACTAAAAAGAAAATATTTTTTTTTGAAATTTACTTAAAGAGAAAAACTGAAATAAATCTTTTTCTTTTCCGAAAGCAAGGAAAAAGGGTAAAAAAGAAAAATAAAACAAGACTGAAACAGATCTTTATCCCACTGCAGATCACACAAAATCAATCAAGAAACCAATAAGGAAGATCTACAATTCAATACTTGCTTAAAACCCTTTTAAAAGTAAACACAAGAAAATCAAGAAGACAAGTAAATTAAACTCTAAACCTAGGATATGGTTGTAAACAAAGACTTTGGACTGATCCAAGAAACCCTGAGAAGTGTGAACCTTAATCAGGAAAGAGGCCAACTTCCTCTTTTTCAAAACATTTCTTGAAACAGAGACGCGGGATGTTGCATCATCAGCCTTATTATGTATGCGGGTTTTTTTACTGAGCATAGCATGTATGTACACGAGTGACTCAAGACAGGGTGTGTACACTTGTGTATATTTCCAAAAAAATAAAATATCAGACAGTCTTACAAGGAAGGGACAAATGGTATTGCACCTGAAGGTGACCAGAATCCTTGACAGACTCAGAAAACTCAAATAAAATTGAGAGGCAAACAAATCAATCAAACAACCCAAAATCCCCTAAAACCCTTAGAGGCTATCCCCAATATGGTCTCCATTTCTTCTAGTAGGAAAAAAGCCTCTTTAACTACACCATGGTTCAGAATGTAGGCAGAGTGAATAACTGTCTAAAAGATAATTAATTCTCAATACTACCCCAATCACAACAAAACTAATATAAAGAAATCAAAGAGAATATATCTGGTAACTATACCTCTAATCCCACATCTGGTGATGATCTCCTCGTGCTTGGAAGTTCCATTGACTGTATGTCTCCTCTCAGGGATGACCTGCATCCAAAGATTGAAAAACAAAGAACTACACGCATGCTATTCCATATATAACTTAGGGTTATATTTTATAATGTCAAGCATAAATCAAAGAAAAGTACTCAATACACCATCATTTGGAATAGGAAAATGTAATTCTTTTATTCATAATGCAAAGATTATACCTTTACAATCTAAGTCGACCACCATTCTGCGAACCTGGTCCCGGCTCCTCTTCACCATGCTCCAAGTGCACCTTGTATGAACTTCTTCTCTCAAACTTTTGATCTCTTCTATGAAAGGGAATGGGTTAAATGGAGGAAGAAGGGGTTGATGAGGGTATGCTAAGGAAATATCTCACAAAAGGAAGCAATATCTTGGGCAAGGAGGGGAAGTGAAATCGGGAAGAGTTTTGTTGTTCTTATGCATAGGTATGAAATGAGACCCCAACAGCTCATTTTGTATTCCGAAAGGATGGTTATTCGGTTGGATGAGAGGCTATAGCAGGTGGATTAGTTGGGAAACCTTCAATAGCCCGTGAATTTCAACATATTCGTTGTAACTTTCTATTTTTTGCAACTTTTGCAAGCATACGCGAGTTGTAATGGTGCAACATGCATATGTACTCTAGATGTAGTGGTGAAAAAAACGTATGTACGTTTGAAGTAATGGTGTAGAGAAAGTACATCTTCTAAAAATTGGTGTTTTAAGAAGATCTTCTAAGCAGTTCTTTGGAAAAAAATGCAAGTAAGAGGGCCAAGGCCATGTATGCATGTGTAGGGAAATTTAGGGCTATAACAAGGACTGGGAAGATCTGGATGCAAGAACTCTCAATACCATTCATTTGTGTCTAGAAAATGATGTTATGTTTAATATCATTGGCATGGTAATAGCAACAGGCTTATTGAGCAATATCGAAAGTCTTTATATGAAGAAATCCTTAACGAACAAAATCCACCTGAAGAGCAGGTTATATAGTTTGCAAATGAAAGAAGGTACAAAATTAATTGACTATTTAAATACTTGCAATACCCTTACATGTCAGTTGACTAGTATGGATGTAAAATTCAAAGACGAAGACAAGGAAGTTGCACTATTGTGTTCATTTCTTGAGTCTTGGGATCATTTAGTCACTTGTATTATCTTTATCTCAATAGATGTCCTTGATCATGATATTGTTGTGGGAGCTTTGTTGACTAAGGAGATGAGGAGAAAATCTAGTTAAGAAACCTCAACATCAAAAGAAATAGTGGCTAGAGGTCGATCTATAGAAAGAAGGAAAAATATGAGAGGTACATCAAGATATAAGTCAAAATGAAAGAAGAGTAAGATAAAATTTTGGTATTGTCAAAAATCAGGGCATCTCAAGAAGGATTGTCCGAAAAGAAAACAAGCATCCAAAGAGGACTCCACAACGGAAGCAAATTCAACTGAAACAAGTTCAAGTATGATGGATGAGGTATTATCTATTTGTAATGTTTAACAACATCATCATCATTGGTTATTAGACTCTGGTGCATCCAATCACATGTGTCTTCATATAAATTGGTTCTCAACTTACCAATCTATTGATGGCAGTGTTGTTTTCATGGGAAATGATATTTCTTGTAAAATTGTTGGGATTGGTAGCATTCAGTTTAAAATGTACGATGATACTATAAGAACGTTAACAAATGTGAGGCATGTACCCAAATTTATAAATAACTTAATATCTTTGGGAGTTCTAAATTCCGTTGGTTATAAGTGTACAGTTCAAGGTGGAGTAATGAAGGTGTTTAAAGGCATGTTAGTAGTTATGAAGGCTAAACATATCAGGAATCTTTATCATCTTGAAGGAATTATTGAAAAAAATCAAGCATCAATAGTATTTGAAGGTGCAAGTGACTCTACACATTTATGGAATCATTTATTGGGTCATATGAGAAATAAAGGGATTAAGGTAATGGTAGATCGTAAGTTACTTCCAAGCTTAAAATATTTGAATTTGAATTTCTGCAAGCATTGTATTTATGGAAAATAGTGTAGACAATAGTTTAAAATGGGAAGACATATTAGTAAAGGTATCCTTGATTATATCCATTCAGACGTTTTGGGACCATCTCCTAAAGTTTATTTTGGAGGATCTTCATATTTCGTAACATTTCTAGATGATTACTCTAGAAATGTGTGGATCTATATATCAAATTTAAAAGTTGATGCATTTAATGATTTTAAGCAATTTAGAGCTTTGATTGAAAAGAGTACTGACATGAAAACAAAATTTTTGAGAACATATAACAGAAGTGAGTTCACATCTAAGGAATTTGAAAATTATTTCAAGGAAGCTATGATCAAAAGACAAAAAAACACAATGTATACCCCTGAACAAAATGGTGTTGTTGAATGCAAGAATAAGACTCTTCTAGAAAGAGCAAGGAGCATGGTGAGTAATTCCAAATTGCAGCAGGAGTTATGGGAAGAAGAAGTTCTTACCACATGCTATATGGTAAATTGGTCACCATCAACTGTAATAAACTACAAGATTCCAAAAGATGTATGGACATGTCAGCCTTGTGATGATTGAAATCTTAAAAATTTTGGTTGTGAGATCTATGCTCTTATTCCTAAGGATCAACATTCTAAGTTATATCCCAAATAAAAGAGGAGTTTCTTTATTAGGTATGGTGATGGAGTTAAGGGATATAGATTGTGGGATCATACTACCCACAAAATCACCATTAATAGAGATGTCATATTTGATGAATTGTCACTCATAAAATTAGATGTAGATGTTGAAGTGAAAGAGGCAGAAGTACCACAAACTCAACAAATTTAGTTGGAGACTTGATCAAATACATGAGAGAAGGAGGATGAAGATGTTCATGAACAAGCTCTTGCAGAAGAAGATGACGATACATAAAATTTCTATGAAATTGAGGAAATACCGCAACAATCTCTACGGAGATCTACACGGGTCAAAAACTTTCCTAGGAGGTATGACAATTATGCTACATATGTTCCTTTTATTTGTAATGATGGAGAACCTAGTTGTTATCAGGAAGTAATAGAGGTATCTGATAGTGCTAAATGTAAAGTAGCAATGAAAGAAGAAATGGATTCCTTATAGAGGAATAAAACATGGGACTTGGTAGAACTTCCAAAGGAAAAGAAGGTTGTCAGTTGTAAGTGGGTTTACAAATTGAAGAAAGGTGTTTATGATAAAGTTGAAAAGTACAAAGCAAGACTGGTAGAAAAAGGGTATTCTCAAAAGGAAGGTATTGATTTTCATGAATTTTTTTCACCAGTTGTTAAGCTTGTTTCAATTTGTGTTGTGTTAGCACTAGTTGTTTTACTTGATCTTGAGTTAGAGAAGCTAGATATTAAAACAATGTTTTTACATGGTGATTTGGATGAGTAAATATATATGGAACAACCATAAGGGTTTGTTCAAGATTGAAATAAAAGGTTTGTTTGAAAACTCAAGAATTCATGGTATGGCCTGAAGTAATATCCCAAGAAATGGTACAAGAAGTTTGATTCTTTCATGGTGAGCCAGAAGTTTACAAGAAGTGAGTATGATTATTGTGTTTACTTTAAAAAGTTGGAAAATTGCATGATCTGGATTATTTTTGGCACGAAATGAGAGCGAAGATATAATAAAGCAATGCACAAATGTAACGCCCCTAGTTGGAAAAATGTATAAAATTATAAAGCAGAGCGAACTAAGGGATTAATTGTGTCAATAAAGTGTCAATTAAACAATGATGATTTAATGAATTTAATTAAGTGAGTTATTAATTAAGTTAAAGGATATAATTGTGATTAACTAACTAAATATTTAATTACAAAATTACATTTAATGACCTGAGAAATAGATTTGAGAGATCACTATTATATGATATAAAATGGTTGCGTATGCAGCCAGGGAGGGACTATGAATCCCAAGAAGATAGAATATTAATGGAGGGAGTATGGAAGGGACGGGGGCAGGTAAAGGAGTTAAGACATGAGGCATTGAAGGAGGGATAAGGGAGGAGGGAGGTTTTTACGGGAGGACATTCGACGGAGGTGGGGAAAACTAGTGTTTTACTGTGACCAAAGAGCCCAGAGCTTCACTGTGACATGTGATCTGATTGAGGCACCGAGTTGCTGGAGGTTTTGGGCACGGGGGTCAGGATATCCATAGATATCCTGGAGCTAGGTAGTTTTCCTAGTTGGCAGGGTGGACATTAGTTTTGGGTAGTTATTATGTGTTGTGGTAGGACTGGACTGTGTAGCAGGTAGCAGGAGAGCAACAGCAAGGCAACAAGGCAATGGAAATTAGCATCAGAACCAGGTAACTTGTTAAGTTATCTATTTGTTTCATTCTTCCATAAATTAATTATTCACTGATAAATCTAAGTTGTTGAAGTTACTGTTATGAAAATCAATATTATGCTATGAAGTTATTGTTTCAGTTGTGAAATGGATTGCTTATGAAAATAAATGATGTTTAGAATTATTAGGTTGTTACAACAAAGATATCTCGGATATCCAATAATATAATAGAAATGTATTAGAGATGAAACCATAAACACAGAGATATAGTAATACACAATTTTCTATTAATGAGAGAAAATGTACAAAGATTGTAAAAATACAAAGTGAAAGACTCACTAGAATGGTGGTAGCTTATCTCTGAGAAGAGATGTGTTCACTACTCACATTCACCAGAAGATGATTTTAAAATGAGGCTCCAAAGGAATTTTATCATAAAAAAAATAAAAAACGCTAACCCTGGAAGATGAAAAGCCAACAATTTTGTGGACCCCATTTTGGGTAGTTTGGTGTATCAACTTCCCAGGGGTGTAACTTTGGCATATGATCCCCATTTGGGGCGCACGATAGCTTGTTGGAAAGGTATTGTCGAGGTGATTTATTTAGGGGGGATCAATCAAATCCTTTAGATATCATTGAGAATCTAGATCCCAAAAAACATTCATTTAAGCCCTCAAAATGGCCCTAGAAGTTAAAAACTACTAAAAATAGTAAATTACCGAAATTGCCAGAAAACCATTTTGAGCCAGTTGGAAAAGGTGGGTGGCCACCGATATCCACCTAGATCATGGAATATTCATTATTTTGGTGTTATATGTTGACGATATGCTTGTAAAAAGAAAAATCATGGTTCAAATCATCAGGTTAAAGGCTCAATTGGCTAGCACATTTGATATGAAGGATACATGAGAAATAAAACAAATCTTGGGCATGGAGATACATAGAGATGGGAAAAATGGTAAGTTGTGGTTATCACAAAAAAAGTATGAGGAGAAAATAATTATGAGGTTCGGAATGAATAATGTGAAACCAATAAAAATACAATTAGCTTCCCATTTCAATATGTCTTCAAGTTTATTCCCTAGTAATGATGAAGAAAAGGAGTATGTGTCTCGTGTATTGTATGGTAATGAAATAGGAAGTTTAATCCATGTGATGGTAAGTAATAGGCCAAATATTTCACACGCAATTGGTGTTGTGATTAGATACATGGAAAATCCAAGTAAAGAGCATTGGGTAGTAGCGAAATGGTTGCTTCAATATCTTAGGGGCACAAGTAATTATTATATCACCTATAAGGGTTGCAGTGATTTAGTTCGTGATTATGTCGATTCATATTTTGTAGGTGGCTTAGAAAAAATGAGATCCACTTCGGGATATGTCTATACTCTTTTAGGTGGACCTGTTAGTTGAATGTCAAAGCTTCAAAATATATTTTCTTTACCCCTTACCGAGGACGAATATATAGTTCCCTCACATGATTTCAAGGAGGAAATTTGGTTAAAAGGTTTGTTGGGTGAGTTTGGAAGGATGTAGGACAAGGTGAAACTATTCTGTGATATTCAAAGTGCTATTCATTTGGTTAAAAATCCATCTTATCACAATAACACAAATCATATTCCTATTAAATTCCATTTTGTAATACAAGCTATTGATGAAGGTGGAGTAGATCTGAAAAAGGTCCATACACAAGAAAACTCTACAGACATGTTCACAAAACCAGTATTGTTAGAGAATTTGCGGTGGTGTGTGGATTCTCTTGGCTTGCAGGAAAGGTGATGAATAAATTTGGGCATGATATATTAGGTGAATTGTTGTCAAGGTGGAGATTGTTGAAACATGCCAACTAATTTCCCACAGATTGGATATGGGAATATTTCTTGGCTCCTATTATTCTTCCTTTAGTTGGAACAAATCAACTAAAAATATAATATATATATATATATAGGTGAAAATTAATTTGATCATTTTTTTGTAACTATTTGAGAGATGCTATATATCTATGTAATCATGTAGATGCAAGTGGGATGAGTGTGAGTGATGTTTATAAGCTTGTGTTTGGCTGTTGTAATTCTGCCTTGAACAATAAACAATATCAATTATCATTTCCCTATGGATGTTTCCATTTAAAGGATTTTACTAGATAAATCATTGTGTTCATATGTGATTGGACAACACAAACATGAGGCATTGGTTCAAAACATTCACATTCAAAAGAAAACACTAAGGATACTTGCTTCAAATGTCCATGAAGTTGAATATTTAATGGTTCATATGAAAGAGATGGAAATATACAAATATTTTTATATGTATTTTGACAAAAATGTGTTTCTTTTAGTAATTGGTTATTGGAAAAATAAAGATATGAATGGTACAACAAAAATATCATTTTTTATCAAAACTTGCATACTACATTTGTATTAACTTTACTTAATAATTTTCAACGTACAAATAACAATATTAATTAGATCGTGTGGTTTATTTATTTCCTTAAATAAATCATTGATTATATTATATATGAATTGAGTCTTTTTACATGCAATGCATAAATTATTATTACAAAACAAGTCATTGCTAAGAAATCTAAACATTGATACAAGTACAAATATTTATTTTAGACAGACATGGGTTAGATAATTCTTTGAAAAGTGTCATAGTGCTTTTGAAGTTACTCTATGTACAAGTGCACAACAAAAAAAATAGTTTTTATTAATTTATTTGACAAAGCTAGATTGAAAATGGAGCAATTTAAAGTCATACTAACACAAAATGGTTGTGACACCATATCAAGAAAGAGTTTTGTTGGTGTTAGGAATCCATATGTATATCCCAATCTTTAAATAAAGTTTGGGATATATTTAAGGGTGCTTATGATGATAGAAACATAATGATTCTAAGTTGTTCAAAAGAAAAAGTTGTTTGTAATCATCAATGCAACTATGTAACTAAAAAATGTTATAATTCTGATGAAGTGAAAGAGATATACTTGTTAGAACAAATGTAGATTTTTTGTTTACACTTGAATGGTGTTTGTGATGTGGAAATTAAAATTATTATGATAAATAATATAATAAGTAATTTTAATCAATATTATCTATGTGGGAGAATGTTTTATACGATTAATCAAATCTTTTGATTTTTTTATATTCCATTGTGTTTGATAAATTCAATAGTACTTGTAGATAATGTGTAACTAACTTTAAAAACAATAAATGATATAGATTCAATGTGATTGAAAATTAACTATGAAATTGATATTTTTAAAGTGCAAGATTTGATTTCAAATGTGTCAATATTGGATTCGAAAATTGCAAATTTGAATTCAATAATTGTATTTTAAGAATCTAATTTTGTGAAATTCAATTTTCAAAAGGGAAAAATATATTTCTAAATGTGCCAATATTAGATTCCAAAAGTGAAAAATCAAATTTCAAAAGTACAAATATTAAATCCAATTTTGGAATTTTGGAATCTAATATTTGGTACATTTGGAACTAGATTTTTCCATGATTTTTCACTTTAGAAATCCCAAGTTCAAACTTTGGAAAAAGTTATTTCATCTTGTCTCCAATAGGATTTAGATTGGAATTGGAATTATGCAATTAAATTACCCATAACACATTTACATGACAATTATGTTGTACTATGTTGTCATTGATGTCACATTGATGTGGTGAAATGAACATTGATGAGAGCATCTTCCAATGAGGGATTTCACCATAATGGGATGACTTTGGAGTTTATCCATTCGGTTCTTCATATCTACCATGACATGACATCAATTATACAACTCCATTTAATATCAACACATCATTATGACACCACTTGACATAAACCCTTTGACATCACTATGACAATACTTGACATCAACCCTTTGAAATCAATGACAACATAGTACAACAATATCCCCCTTTGGCATTGATGGCAACACCAACATTGATGTCAACACCAATCATTGATGGAAACAATTGGACATCAAGTTAATATTAAGTTAATATTAAATCCTCTAATATGAATCAAGGAAGTTAGTTCTAACTCCTCCAATTCATATTGGAGAAGTTTCCCCCAAGGTCTTAGATGTACATCAGAGGAATTCCTCTCATGTATTCCAACCTTAATTATCCAACCAACCAGACTGTTTGCACCCAATTCGTCACTTGGTGAGCAAATCAAGGGTGCTTACAGTCCCTGTTGGGTCTTGCAGAGCATGACAGCTGTGGAAGGAAAGGTTAGAGGAAACAAAACAAACTATAGGCAAGAATCAAA
>JASDQU010275351.1:0-15043 GCA_032191745.1 Picea mariana
ATGTTGCTCCACCGTTTTCCCAAAAAACATCGTTTAGGGCCTCAAAATGGTCCCGGAAGTTAAAACTGCTAAAAATAGTAAATTACCAAAATTGCCAGAAACATGTTTTGGGCCAGTTGGAGAAGGTAGGTGGCCACCGATATCCACCTGGATCAAGTAGAGGGAGTGAACTATGATGAGACATATTGATCCAGTAGCCCGATGCATTCCCATCTGTACTACCATCCATGAGTTGGAAACTAAATCAGATAGATGAATTCTTGATGAATTTTGGGTTTCAACAAGAGTGTTGTTGATCCAAACCTATACTATTACATTGTTGGTGATGAGAACCTGATTTTGATGACTTGTTCAAGAATTCGTGTTGTTACAAGGAAGCCTTGACTTCTAATTTCGAGATGAAGGATTTGGGTATGATGCACTACTTCTTGGGATAAGAAGTATGAGAGAAGACCAATGAGAATTTTCCTAAGTCAAGGAAAACATACAGTGGGGATATTAAGAAAAAAAAAGTTTTGTATTACAGAATGCAAATCCATTTCTATACCGATGTTGATGGATTTGACGAAAAATAAATGATGATGATTCAGAAAAGATTGATCCACAGCTGATTAGATCATTGATGTATCTGGTTAACACCAAACCTGATATATGCTACGCGGAAAATGTGATTAGTCAATCCATGAGTCAGCTGAGACAGACTCACTAGATAGCAGTAAAGCATGTAATGAGATATATATGAGGCACTGTTGGATATGGCCCGAGATATGCCTCCAATGTGAACTTGAGTTTGCAAAGATATCCCAATACAGATTGATCAGAGAGTACAGTGGACTGGAAGAGCACATCCAATTGTTGTATTACCGTGAAGTTTTCCATGGTTTCTTAGTGTAGCAGGAAACAAAAATATGTGGCCTTGAGTACCACAAAAGTAGAGTATAGAGCATTGAGTGTGCGAAGCAGTGTGGATTCACAATCTTCTAACAAATTTACTTGATCATGAGATGGATTCTATGATGACAACCAGAGTTGTGTGTAAATCTCTTCAAGAACCTTTTGTTTCATGATAGATCGAAACACGTTGAGATAAAGTATCATTATATTAGAGACATGTTGCAGAGAAAAGTAGTACACATGCAATATCTTCCTACACATGAGAAGATTGCAGATATCTTCACCAAACCGCTTGCCAATACGGAGTTTGACTACTTCTGTGAGAAACTATATTGGTGGAGATTACCTCCCTAGTTGAGAGGGAGTGTTGATGATTACGACTAGGATGAAGTTCGAATACTTCCGTGCAAGACTTGGCCTGATGGAGAATGCCTCCCTATATTAGAGGGAGTGTTGATGATTACGGTTGCTTGAGACATCCTCCAAGACACATACATGAGAGAGAGCCCCTGAGATGGGTGTATGGTTCCTATATGAGACATAGGTGGAACTTAGTGATGGCCTCCTCCTTACAGAGAGTTGAGAAGAACTCTAGATGATTCTCCTGGGTAACGCAATGAGAAAGGAAATTTATTGAGTTGGACATGCATGTGGCTGAGCACAAGGTGAACATGTGAATTCCCATGAGCTGGGTGCATCATTATGAGACATAGATAAAGACGATGTATTATCCTCCTTTGAGCAGAGAGTTGAGATGATGAAATCCAGATGAATCTCCTGTGTAATGCAGTGGGAAAGAAGATCTGTTGAGTTGGGTGTGCTTGTGGATGAGCACATGTGAACGTGATCCTAGTGGTTGAGAACTAGTGGGTGTATGTGATCCCTTTCTATATTGTTCAAGAGTCAGACTTACCTGTAACCCTAATTGTAATGTAAAGGGTACAGGTCAGCCCCACCTTAATGTAAAAGATAATTAATGTAAAATATAATTAATATAAAAGATAATTAATATGATAATTATGAATTATATTTTGAGTTATTGAGGTCGGCCCTATTGTGCCAATAGACAAATCATTTGATGTGAAAAGTATTATATAAATAAAGGTGAATCTCCATTGAGGAAACACACTTAACATTGTGTCATCTCATGATTTTAGAAGTTGTGGTCTGAAATTATGAAAATTGCAACACCGTCTTGTGTGCTAGGTTTGGTGATGGTGTGGGAGGTCTTTCTCTTGAGGAATATAGAAAAGGATTGGTTGGGTTTTCTTCCCTTGTTGAGAAGGGCTTCCCAGGATACTTCTTGTGTTCTTGTGCATGGTTATTCTCTTGTGATCTTGTTTTGTTGTAGTAATTATGGTTCAAGTAATAGTTAAGAAGACAATTTAAAGAGAATGCATGAGCCATAGCTCATTGAAAATATAACAACAATATCATCCCATAATGCCATATTTAGAGCTTGACTAGTCGCCTTTATGCAAGGGTGTTTTATTCGTTTAGTTAGGAGAAGATTTTTCCCTTCCCCTAGAGCATTATTGTGCATAGAGGGAGCCCTATCTAACTTTTTAATGACTGAGTGAGAGGCTCATTGAACCCTTTCCTCCTCACCAGGTAGAATGTGCAGTGACAGATAGGGAGAGAGAAAAAAAATTGTGGGACTCAGAGAGGAGGACTTACCTAAGTCTACGCCAGATGAAGGTTGCACAGGAACAATCATCATAGATGTTGTATATGGATCCCCACATAGACATGAGGGGTCTTCCCAACATGATCAATTAAACCAGAAACCCTAGGTATCTCTGAGAAAGGAGGGTTAAATGGAGGAATACCCTCGAATGATACCTCAGGAAAAAAATACGTTTTCAAGTTTCAAATAGTGGTCCATGTATCCAAAGACAAAATATTTGTTAGTGGCCCTCAAGGAGAGAGTAGGAATGGGAATAACAAAGAAGCCATGTGTTCTTCTATAAAAACCAAACCAGACCACATCCGATCTGGAGCCGAGGATGGAGCCTCAGTTTCAAGGAAGATTCTAGCTATGGTATAAGGATCAGGAGGGTAACCGATAGACTTAGCATCCCCCATATCTTTTGGTGTGGATGTAGTAATTTGGAAAGTATTGAAAGAGTGACCAGTTGGAAATGACCAGATCAGTTGCTCGTCCTCCCAAGAATAATCTACAATATCCTCCCTATTCATAAAGTCCCAAAAATTGACCGTGCATCGCATGAGAAAGACCCAGAAAAATACGCACTAAGAGAAAATCTAGTTGCAGGGGTAGTAGTTTTCTACCCTCTAGGTGTTAACTGAGGCTGACCTTAGGATTTTGTGGCTAGTTATTCTGTATACCATCATACCAATCGAACCATTAATACTTTTCAAATTTGTAAATTTGTAAATTGTATTAATTCCTTTCAAAATAAAATAGTACATTTTGTCCCCAAAACAAAGGCATACTAAATTATTTGGAGCCAAGAAAACATGTCCATAACACTTCCTCTGTAAATATATTTCAACATGATTTAGACTCTATGTTGTTAGGGTTTAATGTTTAATTTTAGGCTATAAAATAGGGTGACCATTCCCGCCTCTTCTTGGCTTATCCGACCAAGAGGTTGAGATGTTTTTGTTGGGAATTTTATAGTCCCTCGGCATCAACATACACGATTGGAACAAAGAGAGGGGAGAAAGGATGAAAAACCACCAACACCACTCAAAAAAACAACAAAGAGAATCCAAGCAAAAATACCATCACTAAATCCACCATCAAGACTCAACAATGTAACACACCTGACCCCCTAGACTTACTTAGGTTAGTGGGATGTTAGATTTACTCTCTTTCTTAAAGAAACAAAACTCAGGTCTGAACCTTCAACACCTTTTTCCATTGTGGAATACATGAGAACTTCTCTTATCACAACATTCAACTACATTGAATCTGCTCACTTTACACCCAACTTATAGCATGTCTGCTTCAAAAGACTACTACACTGACTATGAAACAAGAATCCTCAGTCGGATGGCTAAGAGTCATTCCACATAGCCATATAAATGGTTGGTACTGAATCGGGTTCTCTACCCATTGAGGAGGCATGATACTTCACCTTTGTTCTAACCCGATCATATCTCTCCGATGGAACTGTTTCCAATAGCTCCAACAATATTCAGTCAAGGAGATCGACGATTTTAATTAAATCAGTACCTTAAACTATACGACGTCTAATTCCTTACTCATCATTCATAATTCATGTTGGTCAGTGGGGACCTCCACAAATCTAATGGATGTCACTACATTGGAATGCCTCTCTCATATATTGACGATTCCTATCCACTCAGGGTCTTTTTCCATCAGAATTCTCATATTCTAAGAGATTGTGAGACTTCCAAATCAACCTTCTTCGATGAGGCTCTTCTGATAGATATGACGGTCCTCAAATTGTCACATCTAATAGTTAGAGATCACTGGGAATCCCAAAACCACATGGTATTTAGCATGGCCACTCTTTATCTAGGTTTTCTTCATTGGAATGGACCATTCTAGATCCAATGGTTGTAAACCCATCGACATCCTCTCCAATAGATATATGCATTTCCCTCATCCTCAAGCTCCCGACATCAAGTTTCCTTCATTGGAATCCTCTCCTAGACCCACTTCCAGACCTTCTTGATCCACTACTTCTGATAAACTCGTCATTTTACCATTCAAACATCAATGACCCATATCTCATCAGATTGACTTCTGATAGATCAATGGCTCACAATCACTCAATATTTTCCCATCAGAAATCCTTACTGGATTTTCATATTGGGTTTTTTTGATGGCCTCACCTCCTAACAGGATTCCTCCTAAGGGCCATATATTTGTCCAATAGTAGAGATATTTTCCTTCCATCGATTCAATGGTTTTTGTTCCTCAAGGTTCAAATGAGGATTATCAACCAGGTTAAAGGTGGTTTCAAGGACTTACCAATCTAATAGTCCTTCCATACTCTCTCTGCTAGAGTTTAAATCGGTTCATTTGGGCTCAAAAACCACTCTACAACTGAATAGGGTTAATCTACTCCAAAAACCCAAATGAATATCTTCCATCCTCCAAGATTTCCATTCAAAAGTAGGGGTAAATCACCAGGTTAATGGTTTTTCTAGGACTTTACATTCCTACATTTTCTCCTGCAAGGATTTATCTCACTTCTCTTAGGATACCAAGTTACTTTCCCAGCAACCATGAATTTTCTATCCCAAACACCCAAATAAATATTTGACATATTGAAAATTTTCCATTCAAGGGTTGGGTCGTTTATAGGAATATCAGCCTACATTGGTCATCCTCATTCATTCATTCATAGTTAACACACTTGACAATGAAAGAAGGTCCTTTTAATCCACTTTAATTAGGAATTCAACATTCATTTATTAACTAGAACCTCAACATAAATACATAATTTTCTATCATCATTATCAAGCATTCTACTGACATGGCAAGCAAAAAAACTTATCTATTCAGTAATGATTCTAACCATCCAACTGACAGAGGGGAAATGTCTTTCCACCCAATCGTAGGCTATGTTTCATTGTTCTTTACTACAACATGCCACCCCCATGCCATGCCATGATACCACTGGGGGATTATCTCAACTAATTGTCAAGTTAAGAAATGGCTTAGGAAGGTTACTCTCCTTCATTCCTCTAGCCACAACAGAAGTTGCCCTCTTCCCACTGAGCTCAAGACCTCCACTAGTTTATTAAACACCTTCCCAACTAGATTTCCTCTACACAAGGTATCTCCTTCTCTTTTATACAATCCCTCGGTGATCTCCCCTTACCAATGTTAGTTTCTTTCCAGTAAGCACCAAGTCGTGGTCCTCTACTTCTCCAGTCTAGTATGGGTCTTCTCTGCTTGAGGGTGACCATTAAACTCTTGGGAAAGCTTCATGTTTTCTTCAAAAAAACTTCCCAAATATTCTTTGTTGCTTGGATTCATGTGCATGAGCTCATCTTTCTCATTTGCACCATCAGTTTGTGAGTCTACAAATCACTTATTTTTGTCGTTAATCTATGTGAATTTGGGTGCTCTCTATCTTCTCTTTTACATGTTATCTATTTCTCTCTTTTGTGTGTGCACCATTATTTTTCTTAACACTCTGTATGGTTTTTTTTACCTTTCTCCCTCTTCTCCTTATTTTTTCTTTGTTAGCGACCTAACCTCCCTAACCCCTCACATAGATAGAATAATATGTTTTCCATGTAATAAAGGCCGACATTAGTTAATAATACCTATTTAATAAATGTGAACTAGTCAATGTAATAAGACCTAATAAAAACTTCCACTTCTAGAAAAATCTTCCTCTAGAATGTTATTTAGAAGATGGAATTAGTATAAATAAGAGTAGGAGGCATGATAAAGTTGGTCTTGAGAATTGTTGTAATAAATCTCTGCTTTGTTGGAGGTTTCCCCCTCGAAGAGGCAAGTGAACATTGATTTATTTGAATAAAGGTATTATTTCTTGTATTGTTCTTCTTAATATTTTGTTGTTCCATTGATATTTGTTGAATATTCATGTTTTTGCACATTATATTACATCTGGTACCTTACAAGTGGTATCAAAGCACTTTCCTTGGCAAGAATTGTGGCTAATTTGTTTTTCCAGGGTAGAGACGTGTATTGTCGTCATCTTTAAAGCACATAGATTTGATGTTCAACGGGTAAAACTACGGTGGGGAAAACTACACGCAAGTGATATAGATGGTTTCACGGGGTTTACTAGAAACAAAAGTTTCACCCTTGTTGGAAACCTTTGCAACCCTTGTTGGTAACCCTCGAGCAGTATCGCATCAGACAAAATCTGTACACAACCATAATTCCCACGTATTGACAAGTATATCGGGAATCCCCTAGGTCTTTAGAAACCATCCCTAGAT
This sequence comes from Picea mariana, assembly GCA_032191745.1. NCBI lineage: Eukaryota > Viridiplantae > Streptophyta > Pinopsida > Pinales > Pinaceae > Picea > Picea mariana. The sequence continues at coordinate 6,814 of JASDQU010275351.1, forward strand.
CAATAGATTGACCACCTGAGTGTTATAGTGCCACCAAGAACAACACTCGGGAAGATACTCTCTACTATCTGGGTAATTCGGTAGTATGAATAAGGGTACGGTAGATCCTCCTTAGTTAGTTTCTTGAGATATTGGGTCGAGTACTACTGTTCGAACCCGCACATATATCAAAGAGATATAGCACATGGAAAACCCTTGTCCATAGGCACCTTGCAAACCCTAACCCGAGGGGAACATAACAAACAAGGAATAGAAAGGATATTTTGGCAGTTCAACCTTGCCTCCTACAATCTGGTTGTGAAATTTCTACACATTTTTTTTCTATTAAGAATTTGGGCATTTAGACACTCTAGTATTATTCAGGTTAGAGTATAACTTCACGGGAGTAAAAAATAATAAAAACAAAAATAAAAATATAAATATTGGGTCCTTCATGTACCCTTATTTGACACCTATCTCATTGGATTCTCCTTTTCACCTTGATCATTGTGATACCTATCATTTTTCACCCTTTTTTTTTACCCATGGACACATACCCTTCCCGGAACCCTTATTTCCCACTTATCCCATCGGTTTCCTCTCGTTTCCCCAATCGAAGTGGTATATATTACTTATTTTATTTTCTTTCCATGGACCCACTCATCCCCTTATGTCTCCCACCCACCAAGAAGAAACCAATCAGAAATTGAATAATGACCTTACTATCCTTCTGGTCAAAGTGAATAATGGCATTCTTTCCATTCATGCCAAAATGGACTACATCCAGGACCAACTAGGTATCTGAATTGGTGAAGTCACTTCCACTCTCAAACAATTCATGAACAAATTCTAAGGTCCTTCCTCCTTAGACCCGCCTCTCTATACTGAAGGTGTTGACTCCAATCAACCTTTGCACACCAACTTCTTACCTTGTGAGCCCTGTCTTCCCTGAGCTGAGGTGAAAAAATTTGACGGCTCGGATCCAACATCCTGGGTCACTCAGATGGAACATTATTTCTCCCTGCATGGCATTACTGATGAGTTGACCAAGCTTCATCATGAAGTTCTCTATCTGGATCTATAACGATAACAATGGTGGAAATAATGTTGCAATGCACGCCAAGGGTATGTTTCTTGGTCATAGTTTGTTGCAAAGTTGTATGAATGCTTTGACATGGATACACACCATTTAGGACGTTTGACTAATTTGAAATAGTCTGGAATAGTGGAAGATTTTATTTTTTCCTTTGAGCACTTGTCTTTTTGAATGGAGGGCATGGCAGATGCTTTCTTCAGGGAATTATTTATCAATGGCCTCAAGGATGAAATCTAATCCTAGGTCATAATGGTTTGCCTCTAGACTTGGTTGGAAGCAACTAAATGTGCCAAGGAGGCACAACAGGTCATCTTGGCCTAGACCAGAAAACACACTTTTGTTCCCCTCCCTAAACCCACCACCCTTTCCCCTCATGCCACTCCTTTGAAGGTCCAAAAATTAGCACAGAAGGAAATTCTTGAACGCCAACTCAAGGGTCTTTGCTATAATTGTGATGATAAATACTTTCCAGGGCACAAATGTAAGGAACAAAAACTTTTTATGTCCATTTCAGAGGATATTTTGTATGAATATGTTGAGGTTTCACCTAAAGCAATACTACCCCAAACAAAGGATATTACACCACCCTCTGATCTTCCCAAAGTTGAACCATTGATTTCGTTGAATTCTCTCACTGGATTTTCTGCTCCCCAAACCCTCAAATTGATTGGTTACATTAAGCACATGAAATTCATTATCCTATTTGACAGTGACAGCATTCATAATTTCATTCGTCATTGCCTTGCCCAAGAAATAAATTTTTATATCCGTTCTATCAATAATTTTGAAATCATGATTTCTAATGGTGGTTCAATGAAATGTGGGGGGCATTGTGAAAATGTGCATTTACAAATTAGTCAATATAACCTAAAATTTCACATGTTTTCTATTGACATGGGTGGTTGTGACATTGTGCTTCGTGCTAAATTATTACGTACTCTTGGCCCCATAACCATGCATTTTAAGGATTTAACCATGCAATTCCAATAGGAAGGCCTACAATATAAATTCCAAGGCATTACAGTAGGTTCTCCAGGGATCACCAGTTCCCACCACATGGAAAATTTGTTCAAAAAAGGTCATTTTGTCATCATTTCCCAACTCCATTCCATTCAAGAAGTTGAGACACCTTGATTAAGGGATTTTTCCCCTATGATCTTGGGTTTGGATCACATTAGAGAAATACTAAGTGGAAGAGAGAACCATCTCCCCTTAGGGACAAGCACACAAAAACAAAAGAAATTAACTACTTAAACTAGGAGGAAGTAGGGATAGAGAGGAAAAAGGAAAGTGCACCTTATTCTCCCGTCTGATGTCGATCCCCGCTCCAATTCATTGAAGAGATCATGATCTTCTACTGGAACCAGCCTGTAAGATAGATACAGAACAAGGGTTGCAATGAAATTAGTTATGAAATCAAAAGCATGTGCATATTATATGTCATATTCAAAGTAAGCATAAATATAAACATGCATTGAAGACAAAATCCTAGGGAAAACAAACTCTTTTATTATCAGCAAGTGGAAAAGGTAAGTTACAATCTTGTCTAGTCTTTACGCACCGTCTTGAAGCCAATTGTATGGGTTCCTCCAGGAATCCTCAAGCATAAACTCAACCAATGTAATATTATTTCAATGACTCATATAGGGATAAGGAGACACCCTATAGTAACATAACATGAGAAAGAAGTGTTGGAAAAGGAGTAGCCATACTACAGGGGATGTCGCTCAGAGAATTATAGGGAAGGGAGGCTTGCTAGATGCTGGCATCACAACTTTGCATAAAAGGACTTTGACCTATCCTTATCCCTCCATGGTTGTTTTACATATTCCCAAAGAGGTTTAGGGAGTTGAATTATGTTGTGTACGGGCAAGGTTCATTGGGAAACGCAACCGAAAAACCCACCTGAAAACACAGAATTATTTTATTTTTGAGGGCATCCACGGGTTGCACTGTGGAAAGTCGTGGATTTCTCTGTGTTTCACTAGGAAAACCCTTGGATATGATCTTAGGGTATGTTTTTTTAAATGATTTTTTAGAGGTATTTTGGAAAAAAGTCTAGCAAGCATTGGGAAATGTTTAGGCCATGGCACAAATGCATAGGTGTCGCATTTTGTGATATAACACACCCCAGGTACACCCCGACCTTCAAGCCATCCTTTCCTTCCATCACACTATTTCCAAAACTCCCCAGGACCTTCCCCCCTCCCACGATGACCAGACCATTCCATTCCTTTAATTTCAGGCAGTCTTCCTCCCCATGTTCACCCTTATCATCATCCCTTTGCTTAAAAAAATGAAATTGAGAAAATTGTCCACAAATTATTAGAAGCGGGTGTTATCCATCCTAGTAACAACTCCTATTCTTCCCTTGTTGTCATGGTCCTCAAGAAGGAAGTCACCTGGCACATGTGTGTTGATTTTTGTGCCCTTAACAAACTTACCATCAAGGACAAATTCCCCATTCCTGTCATAGATAACCTTCTGGATGAACTCGATGGAGCTCAATACTTTACCAAACTTGACCTTCATTCTGGCTACCACTAGATACATATGAAAGAGGAAGACATCCCCAAGACAACATTTTGCACTCATGAGGGCCACTATGAGTTCTTGGTCATGCCCTTTGGTCTCTGTAATGGCCCCCTCAACTTTTCAAAGTCTAATGAATCATGTCTTTTGTCCTTTCCTCTATCACTTTGTGTTAGTTTTCTTTGATTATATTCTCATCTGTAGTAAAATGTGGCCAACTCATCTCACCCATGTAGATCAATTTCTTTGTCTCCTCTCCAAGCACAAACTTTTCCTCAAACAACCTAAATGTGCTTTTGGTGTCTCTGAAGTTGAGTATCTGGGTCATTGTTTGCAAGGATGGTGTAAGGGTGGATCCTAAAAAAACTGAAGCTTTGCAGAATTGTCCTCACACTAAAAATCTTAAAATTATATGTGGTTTCCTAGGTTTAATGGGCTATTATCGCAAGTTTGTTTAGAAATATGGAAAAATTACAGCTCATCTAACAACTCTCCTTAAAAAGAATCCTTTTAGATGGACTCCAGTAGCTGACCAATCCTTCCAAGCCTTGAAATAAGATATGTGCACTACTCATGTAATGGTCCTATCTAACTTCACTGAGACCTTTGTTCTAGAATGTGATGCATCAGGGAGAGGAATCAGGGAATTCCTCATGCAATATGGATGACCTTTGGCTTTCACCAGTAAACAGTTGTCAGGCCAACATTTGGGCCAATCGATTTATGAAAAGGAAATGTTGACTATTTTTCATGTAGTGGATTTCTGGTGCCCTTATCTATTGGGACAACAATTCCAAATTAAAATGGATCATCAAAGCTTCAAGTACTTCATGGAACAACAAATTCCATCCCCAAAGAAACAAAAATTGGTGACCAAGTTATTTGGATGTGATTATGAGATTGTTTACAAGAAGGTAAAATAAAATGTGGTCGTTGATGTTCTTTCCAGGAAATATGAAGAAGAAGGGTCCCTCTTTTTCCTCTCATTCATTATCATCGACTGGATTTAGGTTGTTCACTAGGAATGGTTGCAAGACCCCAAAATTTCCAGTCTAATCCAAAAACTTCAACAGGATCCCCAAGTTTCTCCAGGGTACTCTTGGCACAATGAAGAGTTTCTCTATAAAGGTCGCTAGTATTTAAGCAAATAGTCAGCCCTTAAATTCAAGGTGATCTCTAAGTTTCATGCTTCACCTACAGTGGGTCATTCATGTTTTACCAAAACTTATGAATGGGTCAAATGATATTTCTTCTGGGATGGTATGAAACAGGACATTCGCACATTTGTCGCCGAATGTGATTCATGTCAACACAATAAGGGTGAGAATTTCAAACCTCCTGGTACACTCCAACCGCTTCCACTTCCACCTACTATTTGGACGAATGTTTTTTTGATTTTCATTGTTGGCTTACCCAAATTAGGAAATAATTTAGTCATCATGGTGTGTCTTCCCAAATATGCTCATTTATTTTCTCTTCAACACTTGTTCATAGCATCTGTAGTGGCTCAAATTTTTATGGATAATATCTTCAAAATCCATGGCATGCCTCATTCTATTATTTCTGACCATGATCCCACTTCAAAATCCATGGCATGCCTCATTCTATTATTTCTAGCAAGAATTATCTAGACTCCAGGGAACCCAATTGCATCTCATCATAGCCTATCATCCTCATACTAATGGCCAAACGGAAGCGGTCAACAAGTGTTTGGAAACATATTTGAGGTGTTTTTCATCTGACAAACAACATCAGTGGGTTCAGTGGCTACCCCTCACTAAATGGTGGTACAACAACTATTATCATACTGCCACTCGCATGACTCCTTTTGAAGCAGTCTATGGATAGAAGCCACCATTGGTTCTCCCATACATGTCATGTGTCTCCAAGGTTCAAGAGGTTGACCGTAATCATGCAATCTGCATGATCATTCTCCATACTCTCAAAGAAAATTTTTCCATGGCTCAAAACCGCATGAAGCAACAGGCAAATCAAGATTGTTTTGAAAGTCAATTTGTTGAAGGGGACCAGGTGTTTCTCCGTCTACAACCATACAAGAAAACTTCACTCAAGTACCAATAGTGTCAGAAATTTCCCCCAAATATTATGGTCCTTATATTATTATCAAATGTGTGGGGCCAATGGCCTATCATTTATCTTTTCCCATTCACTCCAAGCTACATCATGTTTTCCATGTCTCATGCCTGAAGAAAGTTATTGGCACCAAGTTACACACCTAGACCAACCTACCAAATTTGTATGAAAAAGTTCCATTTGGCTGCATCCACAAGTCGTATTGGACTAGCAAGAGTGTCATATTTGTCATCGCACCATCCAGGAATTTTTGGTTCAATGGAAGGATACTCCACCAGAAGATGCCACCTGGGAGTTGGCTACTATTCTACAATAGTTTCCTCATCTTAAGCCTTTAGGACAAGGCTCTTTTTCAAGAGGGAGGGAATGTTAGGGACCTAACCTCCCTAACCCCTCACATAGATAGAATAATATATTTTCCATACAATAAAGGCCCACATTAGTTATTAAGGTCTATTTAATAAATGTGAACAATTCAATGTAAGAAGACCTAATGGAAGCTTCCTCTTCTAGAAATATATTCCTCTATAATGTTATTTAGAAGATAGAATTAGTATAAATAAGAGTAGAAGGCATCAAAAAGTTGGTCTTGAGAATTATTGTAATAGAGATCTGCTATGTTGGAGGTTTCCCCCTCGAAGAGGCAAGTGACCATTGCTTTCTTTGAATGAAGGCATTATTTATGGTATTTCTCTTCCCAGTATTTGGTTGTTCCATTAATATATGTTGCATATTCATGTTTCTCCATATTATATTACATCTGGTACCTTACATTATTCCCTCTAGAACATTCTTATCCTCCTTGAGATCCCCAATGACTTATGTTAGAAGCAATCCCATGGTGTCGGGCTCTAGAATGGAAGGGGGAAATATTGTCGTCCTTCTGGTTGGAGTCTCAATTGACCCTTCACTCCTCCAAGTACCAATTCATTCAACAATTATAACTGCTCAACCACCCACCTTGGTCACTATTTTCAAGTCTCGTGGGTAAGTGCAATCCAGGTACAATGGACAGGTAGTGCATTCAATTCATGCAGGTGTAGGATTTATTGTTGAGCAAGCTTCCTATTTTCCTCATTGAAACTTCCCAATTCCACCTCACCGGTCCCACTTGTGGTATCATGGTCAGTACTCAAGGCTTCCTTCCCAGTCAGTTGTCTGGTGTGTTTTCATTAATCATAAACATAAACACATACTTCATAAATAACAATACATGAAGTCTTAACATAATTACAGCCATGGGGGGAAACATGGTGTTACATTCCCCTCCCCCTTAAAGAAATACCATCCTCGGTGTTTAAAACACCATATGTACAATTTATACAGGAAACAAAAATGGGTATGCCATCCTCATGGCACATTCTAGTTCCAATGTGTCCTCATTTTCTCCAAAGTTCTTCCATTTCACCTTAACATGCATGACAACTCGGTTGCATAGAAATATTTATCTCCTGTCCAAGATGCATTGAGGTTTGGGTTGGAATTATCCCTTTGGTTCCACTTGTATCACAATCCAATCAATTACATGATTAGATTCATGAATATACTTCTTTAATAAAGATACATGGAACGTGTTGTGAGCTTTAACAGTAGGTGGCAGGAAAAGTCTATACGCTATTGGTCCTGTTATCGCACGGTTTGTAGGAAAGGTCCAAGGGCTTGAAACCGGCGTAACAGGAGCTTCCCCACCCACTGTCACCTCAATGGGGAGCTCTTTCTATTCAGGAGGGCAAGTCCAAGGGAGACATCCCTAAGGAAATCTAGATAAAGGAAAGGGTAAAGGGTAAAGACTAAGTCAAAGAAATCACTTCCACAGATTGCTGCCCAAGAGAGATAGTCAAAGAGATAAGACCACCGACGATGCACCTGTTTGCAGTGGATTAGTACTTCATAAAACAAATGACTATCTTTAATATATGAGCAATTAATAAATGCTATTGTTGACGAAGTCAATGATGGCTAATAAAGCAAAGACTTGTATCACTTCTCAATAAAGCATAAAGGCAAATCATCATTCAATGTTCACAATTGAACCATGTATCATATTATCAATGCAATAATTATGTCAAATCAAGCTCATATATAATGCTGCCACGTCACCTATATTGCTTCTGCAATAAGTATGCCGTAGGCTTTAAACAATAGACCAAAATAATGACAAAGAGTGAAACGTTTGAGCAAAATAGCTTAGGAACACAAATACCAACTCAATGCCAATGGATAGAGCTGCTAACTATCACAAGGTTGCAGGTATAATCAAATGATAAATAGTATGACGTCAGCCCTATGATACTTTTGTTGCAGTGTGACGTCAATCTTTGCCAAAAAGTCAATTTGAGAGGAGAAGGCCAACGTTTTATCAAACAATCTTACAATTTTAATCAATAGCTCCACACCACTCAAAAGAAAAGACAAAGTCACAATATTTAAGCTTCAAACAAGAGTTATAACAGTCTATGACGTCACAGCTATATAAAGTTTGTTGTTTTGCAGGTTAGCTAGCCAATGGAGGACGTTTTGTCAAATTCA
>JASDQU010275356.1:2017-15042 GCA_032191745.1 Picea mariana
CGAGTCTATTTCTTTTCTTAATCCTTGGAGAAGGGATTCATATTCTATAGTGTTGTTGGTACATTAAAACTCAAGCCAACATGAAATAAATTTTTTCTTTCCATTAGAGTCCTTTAGTATGCAATCGACACCTGCACCTTCAAGAGACTTGGATCCATCAAAAAATAAAGTTTACATATTAGGATCTCCTTTAGGCTTAATTATGGACTTTGATTTTGCTTCATTTTATGAATTAGTGGGGTTAATAAAATTAGCAAACACTTATAGTATATCTATAGATACTATGTTATACTATACATCATGATCATTGTCAATGTTATATACTATGTTACAATGGGGCTCAACAATCAGAGTGAAATGAAGGATTTTAGATTGTGTGTTTGATTCTGCATGAGAAGAAATCACAAGTATATGATTCCCAAAGAATGAATCGTAAGAATAGTTACCAAAAATTGAATGATTGAACAATATAGGTTCATTAGGGTCATTTAAGTCTGTCAATACTTTCTTCATATACCTTTCTCTGTCAGCTCTGATTTGATTTGGTTTTCCATTATAAGGGAGCCATAAATGTGACCAGTCAATGGAAAAATATCCATCAAGCATAGAAGACCAATATTTGCTCAAAAGAATTCCATAAGTTTCAGTGATATCCACTGCTATTATGTCAATGGTTTGCTACACTTTATGGTTGGATGATATTTTGATCAAAAAATTCTTTAACTCCCCAATAACTTTGACTGTTGTCCTATCCAACTGTATGATTTGGATATCAGATTGTTCAGGTTTAACATTAAGTTTCTCACATACCTTAAGGGGAATTACATTAGAAGAAGATCCTGAATCCACCATGTACTTGTGCACATTCTTGTTAAAAATATCAAAAGTCGGTAAGAAAGGAGGACTGTTGGCTCTTTAGCATTCACCAGTCAGAGATGCATTGATGGATGATTGTATTTTTGGTGTTGTATTTTCAGTGGATTTTCCAACTTTACCTTTTCCCTTTATGGCTCCAACATTGTCTTCTTGAGTTCTTTTTGAAGTGTTACCTTGTTGATTTTTAATGAAATTTTCCCGAATCTAAGGGAGCTTCACAAGTTCAAACAACAAAATGTTTTCTTTAGCTCTTTTCAGATCTTCCAAGAAATCATAATCCAATTTTGAGGGAGGATTATAAGGATTACTTTGATTGTCAACAACAAGGGTATTTTGGGTGTTGGATGTTGTTTTAGTAGCATCAGAATAGGTGGGAGGGTTATAAGATGATAATTTACTTGCACTTATTGTGGCAGTTGTTGGCACCCAAAGTTTTGGGTTCAATTTTGCGTGCGTGCACAAATGAAGTTGTGCACGCTCATTCCATAGTTTTGTGTGTGCCTAAGGAAATGTGCGATGAACGACATAAGTGTGTGTCAGACCAAGTTTTGTCAGTTGTGCACCAAGATTACAATATACCAAGTGTGCACCAGTCCGATTTTTGTCATTTGTGCCAAAACTCAAGACTACGCCCACCCAAATGAAGAAAGGAAACATCGAGAAATATCCTTGAATGATTATTTCCAACAGCATATGAGGACGTGATACAGCCAGAGGATAAGCTCTCTAGGAAGTTAATATTTTCATTGATACAAAAATTCTACGTGGAGCACTGGAAGACACCATAAGCATGCGAGGTAATTTTTTCAGGAAAACAAGTGGAGCAGAGTAGAAGGAGTCAACGCTCCCTAGTAGGGAAAGATAAAAATGAAGAACTAATATTAGAAACAGGGATCGCTAGTTAGACTAGTTATATATTGAATAAAAAACATTCATTGAGTCTTTAGTATCGAGCTTTCTCTGAGCCTATTGTATTGTTGTAATACTTTGAATATATTTTTTTGTTTGTATATGTCTGAGTGTTGAAAAAAGGTGCATTGTGCAGTATGTGGTAACTCTGAGGCTTTATATAGAGAATATATGAAGTTATGTGGATGACATATGTATATGTCCTGGGAAATGTATATCTCTGTTGTGATGGAATAGCTCTAGTAATAAAGATGCGAAAATTATGATCCATTCTCTGTCTATTATGTATGGGTTGAATATCTATGTGTATTGTTTTAATTATTAATCTTAATAATCTGTCAGATATGAGATGCATGGATGCCAATCCTAATGAATTTTAAGTGTTTAGTATTCATCCCTATCACAAGACCTTATGGTCTCTATCATCCCCTCTGCATCTTGAGTGAGACCTTCCTCGGCCTCGGCCTAGGATTGATATGCTAGTGCTCTGGGGTTTTTGTTGGACAACTCTGGATGAACCATGGGTATAAACTCCCTAGAATTATGAAGGACACGTGCAATCATGGATAAAAAATCCCAACAAATGGTTCTATTGTCATGGCTTGAAATTCTTGTCGTGAATGATGAAGGCAATAAATGAGGTGGCATCCCAATAAGAAGGAAATTCAAGACTAGGTAAAGGAAAAAGAACATGAGTTTTCCCTACGATGGACTTAAGGATTGAGAGTGAATGCAAAGCAATGGAAATATAGGTATCTTTACTCAAATATGCATGAGAATTTCTTTACTGAATTTCCTTATCTGTTGCATGAATGGATAAAAATGAAAGATGCTACCAACTCTCCAGTGTGGTTGTTAGATCTAGTGGCTTGGGATCAAGCCAATCTTGAAGAACTGAAAGTGTCAAATAAAAAGTGGACTCAAGATATCGAATTCTAGTTTTCTTGAGTAAAAGAAGGATACCAAATTCAATTCACCATGGAATACACTGATTCTTTCAACGAGGCTAAAAAAATTTTGCATAAGGACCAAGAAGGAGAATGCTTGAAGAAATTTCACTTTCGATAAAAATGTTGTTCATTGAGAAGGGGTTGATGCACATGAATCCTGATCGAATGGCTAAGTAAACTCCCCTAACGCAAGGGGGGAGGTTCTGCAAAGATGGGGGAAAGTTAGAAAAGAGAGAGAATGTATCCATTGAGGAGGATCCAAAAATTGTCAAGATGAGGTGTGGTATGTAATGGACCCAGAAGAGAAAAGGAGAAAAAAAGATGAGAGGTATGCAAGAAGAGTTGAGATAAGACGAAGAGCAGAAGAGAGATGTGGAAAAGAACTAGAAAGGGGTGAAAAATGAGGGGTTGGGTCTAATATAAAGAGAAAAGAAACCGCACCAGGTGGTAGTGTGGGATATCATGTTGTGCCAGAGTGGAGCAAAAAAAAGGATAGGCCCACAAACAGGTGTGGAATAAAGGATATGGTGTCCAATAAGGATACCAGTAGTGACACTAGTAGTGGTGCACTGATAAGAAGAGAGTTGTGCGTAGGTTGGAGAGGGAAATTACATGAAAAGTGGCAGTGCATAGATCAGACCAGGAGGCAAAGAAAATATTTGTAGTGCATAGGTCAAGTCTAAGAGATAGAGCACACATTTTTGGTGCACAGTTAGGATAGGAAGGTAGGGAACAAATTGTTGGTATGCCAAAAGAAGAGGAATATGGAGGTTCCCCTAGTGGTGGGGGAGAAAAATTGATAATAGTAGATGGTATTGCACGACTGCAAGTAGATAACTCTTTGGGTCACCTTGTGAGAAGTTTCATAAGAATATGGACTTACCCCCCCTTTTTACCACCCCCTTGCACATTTTTAATCAAGAAGAAAACACAGAAGATAATGAAGAGATTGGAGTAGAAGAAAGAGAAGAAGAAGAGAGAAGAAAAGAGACGAGTGAAGGAGAAGGTGAATTCAACAATACTTTACCCCAAACAATAGTAGTGTAGAAAAGTCAAGCCCCTAACAGTCACAGAAACAAAACTAGTGTTACGAGAAAAATCTCTCTATGGCTAGGGTGAACCACAACAGACAGGTATGACTGTAGAAATCAACACAATTCCAACAGATGATATGTAAACTAATGTGCAAGAGAAGTAAGAAAGAGGCCTACCTCATCCAAACGTTTGATGATGTCTACCATTGAGAACTTTGACCCAAAGCTTTATACCTGCAACAAGTTCTCAACAAACAAGTAGAGCAAGCATATAGTGATGATATAACAAGTTATCACATTAGATATCATAATCCATTAATATACAAAACAAACATGCCCATGGATCATAAACATATATTTACAAGATATCAATTGGATGGGAAAGGAGTATTTCTATTAATAAATGATCAGCAGAAGTGAAAACATTACAGACTTTTGTGTCAGCACGGTTCGGAACCAAGAAACCAAGTTCCTTCCAATTGGGCCTCCACCACTTCAATCCTCCACCAAAGGCAAGCTCATATAAGGGAGACAAAGAGGTTCTCCATCAATAAGGGAAGAGCTTGGGGGGATGAACACTGTGTTCAGACTTAAAGGACAAAGGGATGCAGACTCAATAATGAAGTAATAATTTCTCCAGAGTAACTTTGCTCTCAAAGCTGAATTCTCTCCTTTTTCCATAGGTCGGAAATGGATTCTTTATAGCATTCAAAATGCAACTGAAGGGTTGAGTTAGAACGTTTCCAGTATATGGAAGGCCAAGTATTAGAGATATCCTATTGTGAAATGGAAACCCTACATCTAATTTTGATTTTATGGCACAAATCCCGATGTACACGGGTTGTAGTGGAGCAGCCAACATATACGCTTGTTGTATAGCTTGCAAGGTGCCTACAAGTGGAAAAATATTTGTTTTTGTCTCTGGATTTATCAATCAGGGAAGGTAAGTCTGCATGGGGGAATGGAATGAGGCCCTCTCTGCAACATTGCATAGGGTGAGGCAAATCTTGCTCTAACAGATGACCCCTAATGTGTGAGGTCAGAGAAGAATCTGCGATGGCCGAAATACATTATAAATAACCCAAAAGTGGAGTGGTAGAGAACCAGTTGGACGAACTCAATTTCTCATTACATTCTATACTAACTTTGCATACATGGCTTCCAAAAATACACTGCAGATCCAGGTGGAAAATATACCAAACAAGTGTTTGTGGCCATGAATAGGAAAATACAAATGCGGTTACTTGCCAAAAAGTTGTCATAGTCATGAACAAGGCCTAGTAGAAACAATCTCAAAACCAAACAGAATATATCTGTATACCATGGAGTACAATCTTATCTCCCATGATCACTAAAGTAATTAGTCCAATGAAAAGGAAGCAACAACTCAGGAAAGCCGCGACCACATAGTGATGTCTTCAAGTCTTCTACACTATCTTCCAAGGGTGCAAGTCTACATCATGTGAATAAAGGAGTTGAGGTCAAACACAATGAGACATCATTTGATTACAGTTCATTGATGTATACTGTTAACAAACACAAGATAGCCTACCGATAATGAAATTAGGTATCAAGGCACCGAGTACATTATTACAAGTGTGAATAGAGGAGTCAGTGTCAAACACCTGAAGAACCCATCAATCAAGAGACATTGATGTATTTCCAACTGTCGATGGCGAGAGAGCTTGCAACTAATGACTACAAGCCTCAAGGTACTCATAAGAATCTAGGCCTCATTTCCAGAATAAATGGGCTGATGTCGACGGAAAGAGACCCGATGAAAGGAGAGAATTAAGTAATCTCTCATCAGTCAGCACGAGGTACAAATCAAGAACTTCACGATTTGGTGGAAATCAGACGAAGAACAAGTTCACGAACCAACTACCCTGTGTGTCTTTTGCGTGTGCCAAGTGCAAGCGGTACACGAAAATGACCCTCTGAATAGTAGCCAATGATGAAAAAATATTGACAAAGGCAAAAAGACCACCAATAAGGCTAATGGCATCCAAGACACTACATGAATCCCAATGTGTGAATATATGTCTTGTCGTCGAACACAAGGGAAACCAACCAGTCAATGACCAATGATGGAATTTCAACTGTTGGGTTCAAGGTTACCTACCAATGATGAAAGTAGTGCCAGGGTGCATGATAGGACTAAAGTATCATGTGATTCTGAGACACATTGAGGGTATGGCCAACATGGAAATTCAAGAGTTCTGAGGAGTGGCTGACACAGGTTGATAGACTTCCTTTGAACAAGAGCAAGAGACATATGTTGGACTCTAGCAGCATAAACCCAATGATAAAATCATGAGACACAAGAGGCATCAATGAAGTTATATGTAGGGACTGGAAGAGTAACCAGTCAGTAGAGAATATTTTTTAATGAGCTCAGCTTCTTAAGTTCATGCTAAACCCAAAATTATGATGAATGGACTCAAATAACTTTGTGCTATGTTCAAAGGCGACACGACTGCTGCCGATATAAGATAATACTCCCTTCTTGCCCTTCTTTTTTTTGTTTTTTCATAACAAACAAATGTTATGATACACAAGAGGAAACGAGTGTCGCAAGTAAGAAAAACTAGTTCCAGTAGTGGAACGTACCTATGCTCAATGCAGGGAAGTGCATGTGGGAGATGGACACTCAGGGGAATGTTCCCTCCCAAGTATAGGGTGTCAAATTGAGAAGGATATAAACAAGGCTCTTATTGGTTGAGGATGCAAAACTGTTGAGGCAAATGATTTATAACGCAAAGAAAGAACCAACTATAGGCTCAATACTGAAACCAGGGGCATGAGATGCAATCACAACTTAACACCAAAAAATGTCCTTTTTTATGTCTTTTAGTCTACTTGGTGTGAAAAAGGGATAAACTTGTGCCAAGTAGATGTCTCTTCAAAACCAATTTACGAGTGTGAAAAAGACAAGTTCACTCGGCGATTTTTTCAATTTTTGATAACGAGTCGGAAAAGAGCTTAAATAAGACTCATGATCTTTCAAATCCAATTTAATGAGTGTGAAAGGGACAAATCACTCGACAATATTTTATCTTTTTTAGACAAGTCGGAAAAGAGATTAACTAAGACTCGTGATGTTGTTCTAATCAACATGTAATGGGGGAGGCCAAGGCTCTTGTACCAGCCTTCTGTGGAATGTCACTATCTTATGAATAGTTGACATAATCTTGGGAAAACCCAAAGCTCTCCAAGTCGAGGAGGATAAATCACTAACTGAGTATATAGTCTTTGTGATAGATCGGATAATGTCTCTTACTGGAAAATACATATGCGGGGGTATTGGATACCCCACAGAATCATCCCAGTCGAAAGTGATCTCCTCAAAACTAGGAGGGAGAGGATTTGGTGAAATAAAAACTCTCTCTCATTCAAAAGGTGCAGGATCAGGAATACTGATGACATGATTGAAGGGTGCATTACTCTCTTTAGGGAAAGTAGGATTGACTAGAAATTGCACTGATACAACAACTTCTTCAATTCTAGGTTGAAGAGGATGCGAGATAACAGGGATAAGGGATACATCACCCTTGAGAATGAGGGTGTGATCAAGAGAAGATTGCAATGGAGTTACTGTTATGTCAATCGGAGGAACAAGGTGCAGGGAAACTATAGATGCCTCAGAATCTGAAGGGCCCTTAGGTGAGCCCCACACTTTTGGTATCCCAGTCGTGGCTAGACATACATGAGTAAGATGAATTCCTTCACAAGTCATGCAAAGAAATTTAGGCTTATGTCTGAGGTGTCTGGGCTTCTCAATGCCCCCAATGTTGTTCAAGACAACCGGTGGCATACTATCAACATGATAGGAAAAGGTGGGAGAGTCATATCCTACATGTTACTCAGAGGTCAGAGATGTGGCATTGATATAACTTTTGGCAACTAAAGTTGTGCCCCCATCACTACTAGCAACGATCGGGTATGGGCTATCAACATAACCTATAAAAGTTGTCAACCCATATCCAACATGATTGATAGAGGTTGGTGATGGAGCTCCAGTATGACTAACAGTGACTGGACTAGCGATGAATTGCAGTATTTGATGCCAAGGTCCAGGGAAATATTGACTTTGAAACATTGCAGGCCAGGAAGGGTCTTGGTTTACCCCCTGTCCCTATCCGAAAAGGTAGTATACTCCGTTTAATTGATTCAAAGAAGTCTGAATGGGCATCATCACTGAAGTCTACGAAGAGACGGAAGTATGATAAGGATTATTTGAGTGAGGATATATGTTTCCCCCTTGTGAAGGGGACCTGTGAAGCGGGTATCCTGAACCCTAAAACTGATTCTCCTTGTATGAAACACCCATGCATACATGAGGACTTGCCATGAAAAAAGTGTATAAAGGAACTGACATGGCGGATGGAGGATACATGGATGGAGTGTAGTAGGTAGAATAAGCACCCATTTGAGTATTGGCTCCTGAAAGAGCATAACCAGGATTGGATCTGTAAGAGGGGAGGTTCCAATCTCTCGTCATAAAGGAAGGTTGGGGGAAATGAATCATATCAAATGAAGATGTAAGCATTGGAGCCATGGTGCTCCCAGATACAATGCTAGGATTCATATAAGTGGACCAGGGAGAGGATTGCAAGGGTGAAGGCATATCAATGGCAGAATGACTAGAGACCCAATGCAAAGGCTGAGTACCAAAGTTCTTCATACCATTATAATAAATAGGAGGATTTGTCCCCATGAACTGAGTGGGCATCATGGGGTAAGTAGCAGTAAATGAGGGAGCCAAAGGGAATCCAATATCCATAATGGGGGCTCAATATAGGCTCTTAAGGCCAACTAGTAATCAAAGAGCACACTGGAATTCCAACGACCAATATGAATGAAAACGGGGTAAAGTGGTTGAGTGGCCTCCCTCCCTAAAGAAGGTATGTCTCATCCAAGAGGGACTTGAGACTCCCCGCTAAAGATCAGAGGTAACATAATTAGTTATAGGGGGCCTCATGGGATTAACAAAAAATCGGTCAGATCCCCCCAGAGAGGTGATCCTCAATAAAGGCTGTGTGTTTTCTGACCCCTATCTGACCCAGGGTACTAGCAGAATAACCCCTGCAAGTAACCTATGAGACACCTAAGTCAAGCAACTAATAAACCGTTGTATAACTGATGCACAAGCGAGCATTCATAAGTCTAGATCACTGTATGGGAATGGTAGAAAAGCCAAAAAACTTGAAAGAACCACCTCTCACGGAGATATGGGCACTAGCAAGATCCCCAAATATGAATAAATCCACAGAAATATCTCTGACGCTAGGTGAGTATCCGAGGGATATCCCTTGAACCAACTTCGCGCGACCTCGTGATTAACTCTGGTGTGAGAGGAGCCTCCTGATATTACCATTTATACAATGGACTTATCAACTCCCTTTCTCAGACACATATGTTGATTTAATTTTCTTGGAGAAGTTTACTCACAAAATCCTATTCCAAGGCACTAAATCCTAGGCTAGTTTGTGCACCCTAGAAAATAAAATCGTTACTAATAAATTTTAAATTATAGCGTTAATTTTATGGCTGTGATCACTCAAAAAGGTATGGTGATGAAACTCATGGTGTTATGACTCTGCAAGAAAGTAAAATATGAAAATAATGCAAAGTCTAACTTTAACTTTTAATGTATGGTATGCTCCTAAAAATGATGCAATTTTCAAATTCAACTCTGCGATTCAGAAGTAAAAATGCAATCTTTCATTGTATGCACTAAGCTAATGATAAAAACTTAAAATACAAAAAATGCCAAGAAATGAAAAATGCCTATTTTTTTTGTATTTTAAATATATCGAAACTGAAAATGCATGGACTGAAAAGTAACTTGATATATAGCCCTACTGTGTATAAAAGAGAGATAACTCAAGAAGGATATCAAGCAATAAAACACCCAGCCCAATGTACAAGGACAATAAAAATGAAAAGATGAAGAGAAAAAGTTCGCCCAAAAATTCAACCAAAAGAGGGTTTCCTGTCATCCCACAGGTACTCAACAGGCACGACAGAGACCTAAGAAGGCTTAGAAAGAATCAAATCCCACCCAACAAACACCACACCAAGAAAACAGGCAGGGAGAAAAGGTGTACGTGACTATTTGAGAAAACAAAGTGTATATACGCAGCTTGCAGTGAGACAACCTATGTGTATACGCGACTCTCAAGCAAACAGGCACATATATGCTTTGAAACAAGGCCAAGCAAGGGAGAAAGGATGAAAAATCAGACCCAGAGTGAACATGAGCTGTCAAGAAATGATACGACAAGAACCACAATAGAAACGAGAGCAATCTAAGGAGAAAAGTACTTCAAACCCTAAGAAAGGAGATTAATCCCCAGTATGGTCGCCAATTCTGTCATGAGGAAAATATCTCTATGGCTAGGGTGAACCACAACAGACAGGTATGATTGTAGAAATCGACTCAATTCCAACATATTTTATGTAAACTAATGTGCAAGAGAAGTAATTAAGAGGCCTACCTCGTCCAAACTTTTGATGATGTCCACCGTTAAGCACTTTGACCCAAATCTTTATACCTGCAACAAGTTCTCAACAAACAAGCAGAGAAAGCATATAGTGATGATATAATAGGTTAGCACATTAGATAGCATAATCCATTAATATACAAAACAAAAATGCCCATGGATCATAACACATATATTTTCAAGATATCAATTGGACGGGAAAGGAGTATTTCTATTAATAAATGATCAGGAGAAGTGAAAACATTATAGACTTCCGTGTCAGCACGAGTCAAAACCAAGAAACCGAGTTCCTTCCAACTGGGCCTCCACCACTTCAATCCTTCACCAAAGGCAAGCTCATAAAGGAGACAAAGAGGTTCTCCATCAATAAGGGAAGAGATTGGGGGGCTGAACACTGTGTTCAGACTTAAAGGACAAAGGGATGCAAACTCAATAATGAAGTAATAATTTCTCCAGATTAACTTTGCTCTCAAAGTTGAATTCTCTCTTTTCCATAGCTCATAATTGGCTTCTTTATAGCCTTCAAAATGAAACTGAAGGGTTGAGTTAGAACGTTTCCAGTATATGGAAGGCCAAGGATCAAAGATCTCCTGTCGTGACATGGAAACCTGACATTTAATTTTGATTTTTTGGCACAAATCCTGATGTACGCAGGTTGTAGTGGAGCAGCCAACATATACACCAAGTCCATTTCCATCTAGATAGTCAGAATGGTGTGAGATATCTAAACAATGGGGCCATGTGCCACCTTGCATAAATACTAGATGACAATTCACAAGAAGAAGAACGAGGAGGCTGACATCTGGGTAGTAAGCCATGGAGGGGTGAAAACATGAGAATACTTCGAGCATGGTGAAGTATCATGTCAAAAGTTAGAGAAAAAGTTAAGGAGGGAAACTCAACCCCCTCCAAATTTTGATGTTTCTCAACAGAAGAAGTTTTTGCATGATGCACAGAGAGCATTGGAAGAAGGAAGATCATGCGAGGAGTTGCAATGAATGAATAAAAGGTCAATTGAAGATGCTAGGATATGGGAAGAAGTGTATAGGGTGACAAAAATGTCACTAAAGGGGGCTCAGATCCATGAAGAGGTGTAATGGGAGACTCAAAGGTTGTTGGACGAAGCTCGCGCACATGAGGAATTGCAGCACATGACGCAAAGATCGATAGAGGAATCTCATAGACAGACTAAGTTGTGACATGTTGATTAAAAGAAATATGAGAAGCGATTCTAGGAGGAGTTGCAACACACAGCACGTGCAAAATTATTACATGATATGGGTCACAAGGAAGTATATGAAGACCAATTAAGTTCTTTCTTGTGTTGATTTCTACACTTGTTGAATGATCCAAAAGATGCAAGTAATTTAACTCAGATGTTAACTACTTTCATGAAAGAACAAGGAGTGGAGTCAACCATATCCACTCCGTTGGAAAGGGACATATTTTAGGACAACAAGCAAAAGAACATTGGACAAGAATTTAAGATGACAAAAGAGCTTGGTGGCTACGACATGGATGGAGTCATATTGGATCTGGGATCCGATGTGAACATTTTTCCAAAGAAATATTGGGAAGTGATGGGTAATACTAAGTTGGTCTGATCACCCATCTAGCTCCAATTGGCCAATCAATACAATATCTACCCAATAGGTCGTCTGAAGCAAGTCGAAGTCAACATAGAAGGAGTGAAAACAAAGGACAACTTTGAGTTCATCAAGATTATGGATGAATCTGATGCATACCCTGAATTATTGGGTATTGAATGGGCCTTTGACAATAATGTGGTGTTAAACTTGAATAAGAGGAAGATTTTCTTTGGAATTGACACCTCGCGTGTGGTTTCATGATTCGAAATTGATCTTTTAAAGACTTGGTTAAGTTTTAAGCATGAGTTCATTTACCACTTAGGAATTGATTGAAAGAAGAAGAGATTAATGATATATTATAGCAGACATAATAAGAAATTCATATCAGAATGTAAGCACAAAGAAAAACAAACCATAATAGAAATGTTGTTAATGGAGTTTGACAAGATTGCCTACGTCTCTGGGCCTTTGTCTTAGTGGGTGAGGATTTCTTATTTCTCTTCAATGCTCGAAAATTACATCGGAAAAGTGTCAAAAGAATTAAAAAATAGTCTGTATGTGTTTTTCTCAACCTCAAGAATCCAACATAACTGGTGACACTGAAAATGGTTGAGCATAGCTCTCGGAATTAACCTGCAAAGTTCCCCTTCTCAATGGCTTCCCTACAAAAAAATGGATTTGGCTTGCAAATTCCTTAGCATTTCTTCTATTCTGAACCTCCCTTAATGCTGCTAAGAACCCTTGGTTTATATATATTTCAAGTTGGCATCAACCTCCCAACTTCCTCCCAAGATCTGGCCTCAAATCAGGCTCCATATCTCCCAAAAATGGCTAAAATACATTAAAAATCAGCTAAAAATCCTTAAAAATTATATAATAAGGTTTAAAAACCCAAAAATATGCATATAGGCACGATGGCCCCTTTCTTTTTGGGCTCCTGGTCATATGGATCAAGTCCATGTGTCCATGGGCTGACACACCCCTAGTATTTAGCCTCTAATTTCTAGCCCTTGGTCATTGGCATAGCCATATGACCAAAACCCTAAGCTCCCACGTGCACAACTCCCATCCTTGGCTCCTGGTCTTTAGTTCCTATTCGGTCGGGGCTGGCCCCCACTGACCAGGGCTTATCCCTTAACATGCGCCATCGTAAACATATAT
>JASDQU010275359.1:0-10892 GCA_032191745.1 Picea mariana
TTCTTTTACCATCCTCAACATTTCCATAGGATTGATTTCATCTTTATCTTCATCTCATGTAAGTTTATATATTTCCATTGATTCTTAATTAAGGTCTAACCCCAACCCTTAATTCACAACCTCAATATATTAAGGATAATGATAAAAAATAGTTATAATCCTTGCTCCCATATAATATTCTATGTTTATTATTTCAAATGTATTTTCAATCAGCTCAATCAAACATCCCAATCAAAATTTATGATAGTTTTAAGTAAACATACCTTTGAAACCATAACTTGGAGTTTTTTCTACTGATCGACCTTCCTTTTGATGTATTTCTGAAATTTCTACCCCCATGAGTCTGAAATTTCGACCTATAGTAGTATGAGATGTCTTCTCTACAATTCCATACGTATGACCAAAATTGGGCGTGTAAAATAAAAGTTATGGTAACTTTCCCAAACCTTGCTGATTTTTGTCCTTTCTGGGAGATCAAACATGTATAGCATGCCACACACCTAATATTTGATATCCGATTCTGAAAATCACACCCAAAATACTAAGGAATGTACTCAATCCAATGAAATTGGTCTCATGGAATTTGGATCTTCTATGAAAAATTTATGATTGTTTTACCCGGAACACATGTTTGAGAATAGTTGTAGGACTAGTAAAAAACCCTATCTTCCATAGAGTGTATCTCTGGAAGTCCAACGAACTAGAAGCTGAAATTTGTACCAAAAGTACCTTGATAAGTATTATAAACAACCTCTAGGTTTCAAATTCTGAAGTGTCTCTGAAAAAATATTTATAGAAAAAAATCCAAGATGACTTCCTTGAGGAAGCAAAACCCTAGGATCGATGCCATGATACCAAATTTAATGAACCAAATGCTTAAATTATCATAATAGAACAAAAGTACACACCATGTACAATAATGTGAGCATGGAGTACAACTCCAAGATAGATAAGTTATAGAATAACTCATTAAATAATAGGAGAACCACCTCCAAATAATCAAATACCTTTATACATCACAATTCACATGTTTACAATAATGGATACATGATCTATATATATAACTATTCAAACTTGCACCTGAGGCCCCTTTACTACTAGGTTGACCTTATTACATATATATCTACACATTGCATATACATTTAGGCCCATACATTCCCCCCCTTGGGGTCAGATCATATACATTTATCCCTATATATGCTCCCCTTGGGTCATAACAACCACCACTCTCAAATTAAGTCAGCCATTTGAACTTATTCCCCTTCGACTTCCTTCTAAATGAAAATTTTCATAAAAATATAATCTAGACACACTGTTGGTGCACCTATTTTTTACATGTTTCAAGGTCATTTGGTCTAAAAGTCCCAACAATTTGATGAGAGGAATTGACAATTGCACATGTAGAAACATGAGTATGGGAGATTATCCACCGTACTATATCATAATAGAGGAGCACTACTAGTCTAGCAGTAACCATATGGAGACTTGAATTCTTCATGTCGACCATGTCATTAGCATCATATTCATATTCTTATGTGAAATCACCTTCCTTGATGAACTTGAATATATGGCTCCATTCCAAAATGTTAGTTTCTCCTCTCTTGAAGGAAGTATCCGAGAAAAATGCGGAATTAGGGTTTCTCTCAATTTATTCTTCTTCAACCTTATGTTGCTTCACCTTCCTTTTTGGAGTCATATATATTGATAATTCCTTCAAATAGATAACCGAGTATAAGTTTTCTTTCAAAAACAATTAATATACTCGATCAAATTGTCAATGCAAGCAACAAAACTAACTAGGACAAGACAACTAGAAGGAATTCTATGTTTTTAGACTCTTGGATTAATGAAGCCAAGGTTAATACTCAGAAACTGCAAAGAAACTAAATATAATGCTTAATAGAGATGGAGGTAATATTAATGAGTGAATTTGAGTTATTAGATGGAGCTATACACTTTACCAAATTTTCAATAAATTCGTTTAAATCTTGTAACCAACAATGTCATAGCCATTAAGAGAAGGATATGACAATTTAGGCTTATTCAAATTTGCAAGGAAACATTCCTCACCAGACATCAACTCACTGGGATATCTTAAGACTTAAAATTTAAACAAAAAGAATGAAGGTCAGGTCGATGTGTTTATTATAATTATTTAACATTAATGTGTTTTATTTGGTTATTATTCTCCTAATTGATACACCAAAGATTAGTATTTTTATTAAATAGAACACAACTTGTGCATGGAGATAATGTTGATCCATTATGAGTTGGGAACCACCCCACCGAGAGCATATTACAAATTATTGGGGAAAAACACAAAGTTCAATCCGGTATTAGAGAACCATTAGGGCACCGCATAACCGAGACTTTGTTAAAAAAATCGTGTACAAATATAAAACCCAATCCAATATAACCGACCTACTGGGGCACTGGCCCATTGAGAGATCATGAAATTAGGGATCACAACTTATTTTTTTTAATTTTAAAATGAAAAATAAAATCCAATCTAATCCCACCGAGGGATCGGGACAAATTTATTAAGTTTTAAAACAACATATTCGATCTGGTATAACCGGCTCACCAAGAGATCAGGACTAAGGTTTTATTAATTAGTTGTTTTTTTATTATTATTATTTGGTGAGGTTTTTTATTGAACTATAAAGAAATAAAAAATTTCAAAAGGAAAATAATAAAGAATTGTAAAAATTGACATAAACTAAGAAACTATGAGGGACCCATTATTATTTATTAAAAAATTAAAAATAATGGGGGGTTGTCGAGGCTCAACACCTAGATAAAGAAATTCACAACATCTCTTGGTAGGAGTTCCTTACCAACATCGAAGAAAGACTAAATTGTTGGAATAACCAATTCCTAACCTTTCCCAGGAGAATACTTCTGATAAAATATGTTTTAATGACAATGTCTCTATACTTGTTTTTATTCTTGCAGCTCTTGCCAACATTTTACAAAAAATTCGAGCAATTCAAATAAATTTCCTATGTGAATGAGTGAAAATGGAGAAGAAATGGGCATTGGTCGCATGGGAAAAAATGTACACCCGAAAATCCCATGGGGGTTTGGGCATCAAAGATCCTCAAAGAATGAGCCAGGCGCTAGCAAAAAAGATATTTTGGAGATGGATCAAGAACCCAGAGGCCTTATGGGCCAGGATCTGGAAGGTCAAATATGTCAGGAATAGTCCACCATTAAGAATGGATAAGAATGTAAAGGGTATGTCCTAGAACTTTGAATTGGAACCACGCTTGGACTAATAGGGGGTTGGTCCAACAACAAAGCTTTTGGGAAATCCATGATAGTATCTGGGAGGATGCTTGGGGACAAATGCCAACTCTTGGTAGAGAGGAGAAATGTCAATGAATTCAAGAGAGGATGGTAGGGATTGGTTGGAGGAGACTATCCCAATATTGGGAAGAGAATCAACGCTCTGACCAGATGTTGGAGAGAACATGGAAAAACTTAGTAGAATGGCCAGTATAATGGGAGGATGATTCTCATCGAGATATTGATGCCACACTGCTAAGCCGACCAATTCAATCCCAAAAATGGAAGTGTTGAGTCTTGGGAATGATACCATTTTTTTCCATCATTATGCCATTTATCTCTTACCTTTCCCTTCTTATCCACGCCTTTCTCATAGCTATTATGGTCCAAGAGTTACCTTTTTTACAGTGGTATGTTAATTCCATTTGATGCATTGATTCTTTAATTTTTTATTGCATTTAGGGAAGGATGATGTATGTGTTGGGTAACTACTAATAAATTGCTAAGGAATATTGCAGAATAACCAACTGCTACTCTGAGGTGTTGCTACTCCAAAGGCACTGCTACTCTAAGGTGTTACTACTCCTAGGTGTTGCTACTCTGAGATGTCATTTCAGAATGTTGTTACCACCAGGAGATCACCGCATGATGATGACTAGATCATTGACCCGTGGGCCCTTGTGACAAGGATCGATTCACCTTGATGGCAAGGCTTATCTTAAGTCATGATTATTGTATGTCACAAATATGGGTCATCATCTCGGATAAATAGTATAATTCAGTGAGTTGTGTCCATAAAACATCATTATGCAAGTTATAATTAGTTACATGAAGTATTTTGTATCTCCTATTTTCCTAATTAAGATGACAATGAACAACTTGAGAATCGAAAGATTCTCAAGGCTATTCATAATTGTAATTTTTCCAAGATTAGAGAAAAATAGAAGTTTAAAAGGGTGGAGTATCTTTGGTCCCAAGTTAATCTAGTTTTGGGAAACAAAGTAATCAGTTGACTAATGAGTAACAACAATTGTATCTGCACCTTTTGATTTTGAATAATAGAGATATGGCAAGTTTGTGGTATCAATTTAT
The DNA here is from genome assembly GCA_032191745.1 of Picea mariana. Classification (NCBI taxonomy): domain Eukaryota; kingdom Viridiplantae; phylum Streptophyta; class Pinopsida; order Pinales; family Pinaceae; genus Picea; species Picea mariana. Next base: position 4,381 of record JASDQU010275359.1, read on the forward strand.
GAGTGATTAAGTTGCAGTTTTTGTAGTTTTATCACCCATGCTAAGGAGGAAGGGCCCTCTTATTTAATAGGGTTTTTGTTCTTGTACCATTAATAGATTAGTGTGAGATAGATCATGTTGTTATTAATTTTTCTTAGTTTAATTTCTGGTGCAGATTAAAGATGTAATTCAATTGTTCTAAGCATATTTGTTACAGTCTTATTTATCAATGGTGTGTTCTAAATTTCAATTCAATGCGAGTGCATTTCCATCTTATTGCAACAAGTGTTTCATTTCCAATTCTACATGAGTGTGTTTCTAATTAATTGTAGCAAGTATTTCATTTCCAATTCTGCATGAATGTGTTTTTGATTAATTGCATCAAGAATTGATTTCATCAATATGAGTGTGTTCTTTCTCCGTTAGTTACAAAAGAAGATCAGTTTTATTCCAGCAAGAATGTGTCTTTAGTTTAATTACAATATGATTGTTCAATTACAGGGAAGATTTGCTTGATGCAATGAGAGTGTGTCTTTTAGTTCGTTGCAAGAATGGATTGAATCTATTGATAGATGTGTTCCTTGTTTTGATATTTTCCAGCAGTGTGATTTGTGATTTTCACTAAGAATATTCCATTTGGTTTAGCAGTAAATATTGGTTAATTAGCAAAGGGAAAAATATCTTAATCGTTGGTTCAGTTTTAGTAAAAGGGAAGATTGATTCTTTTAAGCATTTTTCTTGATTGGAGTTTTTATTTGATATAAGGATATGATTTGTTTCACATTGATTTTTGTTGCAACTATGTGAGTTAGGATTAGTGGAATTTTATTCATCAGATAKTGTTAGGAGAAATGTTTGTCCGCATATATATTACACAATAACCTTGCAATAAAAGACTTATCACGGGTTGACAATTGAATGCATTGGTTGATTTAATTAGACAATTAAACATACCAACATGAAGGATATCCTATGATGGGGCCATAAAGGAGACAAAAAATTCAAAGTAAAAAAGGCTTACCTGTGAGCATCGAGAACATAAAAAATTGCCAAGTCACCAGTTTGGGGAAAAGTTTGGAATCCAAACCAATGGCCCAAGATAGTGACATTTTTATGGTTGGTATTCAACAAAAATGCTATAACATGGGACCGAATCATAAGGCATGCCTATGAAAACCCTTAAATCTGTACTATGTGCTACCAAGAAGGGGAAACACTGAACCAATTATTCATCTCTTATAGATCCTCTTCTTCCCTTTGGTACAAGGGGGCCACGTTGTTCAAAACCTAGACAAAAAYCGTCATGAAATATAGAAGAATGAATAATATAACCTTATCGAAACTAAATCCTCAACAAAATCTTGACCTTATTCCTAGGCTTCTTACTCTGGAACATCTAGAAGGACAGGAACAAAAGGATTTTTAAGCAGCAACACCTCAACCTAAATCAGATTTGGCAGGGGATACACTCCAGTATACAGGAAACACCTTCCACTACATCTTAGGAGGAAGAAGAATAACTCTCGAATGGAGAGGAAATAAAGATATTCAAGGATTGACAAATGGGATAGTGCTAGAAGAAAAAATCTTCAATGAAAATAAGCCCCCAAAAGAAGAAAATGCGYGAGAAATGGGATCCTCCTCCTCCAAGATTTTTGAAAATAAATTTTGATGGTGCCTCAAAGGGTAATYCAGGCCTAGCAGGAGCAAGAGGAATATTTTGGGATTCAACAGGAGCAGTCTAGAGCATCTTCACCACTAGACTCGGTCACAACTCCAAGAATGGAGAAAAACTCACCGAACTCCTCACAGGACTAAGGGTAGCAACCGACTTTGACCATAAATGAATAATAGTGGAGGGAGACTCCCAAATCCTAATAGCATCCTTGAAGAAAATCATCAATGGAACACCACCGGAGTGAGTTTCAACTAACTGGTGTCTCTCCTTCGACGTATCACAGGTGGCTTAAATCATTCGAGGTAACTCAACCATTATCCCAATCCATTGAAGAAGGAAAGTCAACATAGTGGAAAACTATCTTTCCAATGTGGTCATCGGTCATGAACCTAGAGAAGTCTGGTGGCATTAGTGGGAGGTTGTACTGAGAGAACTCCATGATAATATAACACATCTAGTCATGAATGAAAATCCCCTCCCGTATGGGGTGAAAACTATGGGAATCAGTGTCCCCCATGTGATTATGTCAATTGCCAAAACATCATTCTAATCACAGTATCCCCCCACTTGGGCATCGATTGACATGCATCTAGTAGCGAGCAGATATAGATGGTGGTTGAAATGAAAGGACGACAGTTAGTAGGGGGAAATGATAATCCAGGTAATGGAAGAAAAGAGAATTGATTCAACGATGACCTTGATTTAGTTCAGGTAGGATGAGGCCCATGTTGTAGCCTCCCAGTACAATTGAAATTATGAGAAGACGAGACTAGACTTGGGATCATGGGAGAAGGAATAAATTTGTTAATCATGATAAGAAGCAGAGGTAAGGAAGGGATTCAAGGTTGATGATAGGCTCCATCAATATAAGGAGGTGGTCAGGTAGCATGCACAACATCATAGTTAATTTGTGTTTGAACCTCCCAGGTGCAGAAGATGGGCTTTTGAGAGAGTCATGGTGCTTGCAAGACGCAAGGAGGTTGGTGACTCGGGGGTGCTCCACCACCCCAGGTTGCTCAATCCTATCTGTGTGTATTTTTTTAAGATGGGATATCCTGTTTTTTGGGGGAGATAACATTAGTCAGTGACCACCACCTCTCTAGTGACTAAGGACGAAGATTTGGATGCAATGTAGGGGCATGGATTCGGGGTGAAGTAAGGCCACCATGAAAAGACATGACTCGACTGGGACTTGTGGGAGACTCAAGAAGAAGTGAGGGGAGGGGGATAAACATTCTCCATTTGACCCAATGGCTCGCACCAGAGAAGCAAGAGTTGTGGGAGAGGCAAGTATCTGCTTCCACTGCCTCTACTCAACGATTGAAAAGAGGGCCATGTCCATTATTCAGGAGGCTGTCCTCAAGAAGAAGAAGTCTATCTCAAATGAGGATATTCTATTAGAAGGCAAGGAATGGGTAACAAACCCAAGGCAATTACGGACCAAGGAAAAAAATACTTCCACTTTGAGGAGACTTATTAGCACATAGCTGTGGTGGCCTAGGCCATGGTGCAACAACAATTGGAGAACGAAGCAACTATGCACATTGTGCACATCCTAGAGGCCAAATTCAAGCTTTTTTGTAAAGCCCAATTTGGAATTCATTTCCACATGAGGACGATGGGAGACCAAAGTTCGCAGCAAGGGCACCTAGAGGAAAAAGCCAATTAGGAAGGGACCAAGGAGTGACCAATTTGACTGGATAATGACCAATCAAAACCTAGCAAGCGTCTCAAAGACAAACTAGTCATGGTAGTAGCGAAGACAAACAACCGAAGGATGAACTCAACCTCGGGTTACCTCAAGTTCTCCCCCAATCTTTGAATGTTACAGTTGTTGTTTTTTTTTCTCCTCCATAGAGAATATTCTTTTAAGCCCCAAGTTGAACTCTATAATAATTAAGATTAAAGTCAAAAGAAAAAGAAAAAAAGCTAAATTATAACAGATTCTAGATAAATGGTTTATGAAAAACTCAACCCTAAAATTCTGGGTTAAAGGTCTTCTTTCCCTTTAACAAACTCCCCAAAATTGTGAATGTAATATTTTATGTATACTTAATACATAAAACCATAGTCACTTTTTTAATTTAAAAAAATCAATATCTTAAAATAAAATTCATAACCATTTTACCCACAATACCTTCCTCAACCCAACTACCAAAAATTGGATTTGTAATAGTTTACCCACAATACCTTCCTCAACCCAACTACCAAAAATTGGATTTGTAATAGTGAAAATGAGCTATAGTCAATTTTGTGGGCATCTTTTGTTTTTCTCTCAAAGATTTAAAGAAAAAAAAAAGGGGGTAAGGTTTAAAGATTCGTGTCTTCTTATGGGGATTCATCTTTTGTTTTTTTCTGCTCGAAGTCTCAAAGCAAAAGTTAAAAAAAAAAGCGTATCTTCCCACTCGGAATCAATGGAATTAATCTTTTGTTTTTTTTCAAAATCTTAAATCAAAATTTAAAAATAGCTAAATAAGGTATCACATCAAACCTTAAAGCTAAAAATAAATGAATAAGGTATCACATTAAACCTTAAATTATTCACATAAGTTATAAACATCAAATGTTAATTTTTTCTGTTCAACCTTTTTTTCTACGGGAAGGTTTCTCTTTATATTCTGTTGAATATAATAATTTACATATCAGCGTCTAATACAAAGAACAGAGACCTGTTTGCATATCAGCGGTCAATTACACAGAACAGAGGTATCGCCGAATGGACAAAATCCAGGAATTTACATATCAGTATCTAGTCAAATTGTAATCCGTCCCGGGATATCGCCGAACGGACAAAAATCTGTTGCAGATCAATAATTCTGTTGCCAAAAGATCCGATATCCTGTTGTCTTCCACTTCAGATTTTGAGCAAAGTTGGGGGCCCTGGTTGCCATCCTCCCATTTGGAGAAAGTCATTTGTAATCCGTCCCGGGATATCGTCGAATGAACAAAAATCTGTTGCAGATCAATAATTCTGTTGTCAAAAGATTCGATATTCTGTTTTCTTCCACTTCAGATTTTGAGCAAAGTTGAGGGGCCCTCGTTGCCATCCTCCCATTTGAAGAAAGTCATGAAATCAAGAAGACGGGATAAAGCCAATTTTAATAGATGATCCGCGATAGCATTGTCTTCTCTGTAGATATGGGAGACAAAGAGCCTCTTGAACAGTCTTATCAGAAAGGCTTTCTGTTCAACCTATCAAAGAAAAAGTAAGGTATCAACATCAGGGTATCAAAATTAAAGTATGGGAGACAGAGAGGCTCTTGAACAGTCTTATCAGAGAGGCTTTCTGTTCAACCTATCAAAGAAAAAGTAAGGTATCAACATCAAGGGTATCAAAATTAAAGTATGGGCATCGAACATTATCAAAATTAAAGTATTAGCATCAAATCTTAATTCACATCTTTAAAGATTCGTCTCTTCCAACGTGAAATTCATCTTTTGTTTTTCCCCTCAAAGTCTCAAAGAAAAACGGGAAAGAAAGAGAATACGGTATAAACATTACTGCCCAGTCTCAAAGAAAAAGGGAAAAAAGTCATTTACAACAGAAGGAAAAAAATGCCATGGACACTGCATTCGTTTAAGGACTGGAATGGCTTGTATATCAAGATCCAAAGAAAAAAAGTAGTATGCCTTCCTTTCGTTAACAAGGAGGATGAAGATTATTAAGTAGAGGAGAAGAAAGATTAACGGACTGCGCTTTCGAAGGAGGAGGAGAACGATTAACAGACTGAATTGACTCTGCTCCCGCTCATCATCGCTGGAGGAAGGATGTCAATGGAAGAGTTCGAGTCGATTTTCAATAACGTCCTGCTTGCGTTGCAACTATTGCTTGGTTTTTGGCAGTTCATGAAGCTCACACCAGTTGGGGCGCTGATAAAAGGCGTAGTCGCCTGGTTGCTGCGACCCTTTGGACTTTCCCCAACTTATTCTCGGCTGCACTGCTTATATGGTCGGGTTTTCAAGCAAGCGAGGTGTTTTGTGCTCCAAGAGGAAATTCCGTCTGCGAGGAGGGGCGTCGAGGCGTATAGTCAAGATACGCTCCATCTGAGGTACTTGGGCAGGCTGTTTCTTCTCGACATAAGGGGAAGCGAGCGGAACATGTTGTTCATCGACGGGAAAATGTGTTATTACATCACTGCCAGAATATGGGAGGAACTGCAGATCTTGAATAATAGTCTTAACCCCGACGCCGCCGACGCCGCAGCTGCCGCCGCCTCCGCTGCCGTCGCCGACCCCGATTCACTCTGTAACAGTTCTGTGTTTTTGAAAGGTCAAAAGGAATTTTGGGAAGGAGTGAGCACGGGCGGTGTTATGACTTTGGCGGAAGTTTTGGATGGACTGGTACTCTACAATCAACATGTGAGCCACCGTTTAAACGATGTGTGGTGTTACCTGTCAACTTGTCAGTGTCGGAGGAGAAACTTCTGAAAATTTTAAATTTGTTGGGTTTGTTTCTACAAACGAGGAAGGACAATATCCATTGGCTCATTCCAACATCATTGAGTTTTATATCAGCACTCATGGAGTTTAGCACAAGATTGAGGAAGAGGCTTTACAGCAACATCAATATGTTGGTTTGTTATATCTTGCATTCCATATGTAACCCACTGCCTCTGTCATGGAGGCGACAAGTATACTCTTTGGGAAAGTGGGTGGAGAATTTAAAACCTTCCAATGACTTACAACTAAAGATCGAAAGGGGTAATAAACGTGTAATCATTGCTGGAGGTGCAAAAGTCGACAAAGAAAGTGGTGATTGGGTGCCTTGGTTAGAGGTGGAAGATGAAGAATACCAATTCAGTTGTAATTCCATCGTCTTAAAGTGTCGTTATTATGCACGTGTGAACACATGCCA
>JASDQU010275367.1:3754-14485 GCA_032191745.1 Picea mariana
ATACGAGGGCTTGCATAAATTCATGGTAGGGAGTGTGCAATAATTGAGAGTAATCATATGTTTACTGCATAATTAGTCTAATTCCTTAGTAAAACGAAAACAAATTGTTGAGTTTATATGTCCTATTGCTTGAAGCATTTAAATCGAGCAGCAAAAATTGAATACATGATTAGAGATACCATCACCTTATTACAAGTACAATATCACCTGAGTACTAGATGGACACAGGGTTGTGCTTATGAAACTTTTGTAGGCTGCACCTTGTAGAAGTATCTGGTGTTCTCTGGTGTTCCGGAAGAGGACCTGTGATCTGATTCAACTGAAAAACCATGTAGATGGAACAAATACCAACACTAGATGTAGGAACTCTGGGTTTGCATCAGAATAATGCAAAAGAATTTGATGACTAGGCTCCAAGCTCCGTGAGAAGAGGGTATTCTATAATTGGATGATCATATGTTGAGATTTTAGAAGCCTCCTCCTTTGGGACCAGGCTGATCACTGCTCCTGTTGGCACTTCCTTTTTATTACAAAATAATAATCCTAACTACTATTGTCTCAACAACCACTCCCCCATGCTTGAGGTTTTGCATGGCCTCATGCAAATAATGCGAGACACTGAAAAAAAAATAAAAAAAAAAATTGCTCAGATTGTTGTGATCATCGAGATTTTCCATAGCAAATCCATCTTCCATTTTCATCATGATTTCCACAGAATTCAAAATATCCAGCCCGAGATTTTTCTCAAAATGAGTTGATGCTTCAACCTTTGAAGGATCAACTCGCAGGAAAGATTGAAGACATTGAGAATCCTACTATTTTTCTGATTGAAAGCGCACCAATTCACCCTCAAAAGATATTTTTCAAATGATTAATCCATATCATCAATTGTCAAGTTATAAGTGTGCATTGGGGAAGTCTGGCTTGTATAATAGATGTGGCAATTTGTAGCTAGCAAAGAGCTCATTTTCATGTGAATGATATTTCCAATTGTGCGGTCTTCTCGAAAGTTGTAATATTCAAGTTAGATGAATTTTCAAAAATCAAATATACATGCCTGTACCTTCAGATTATCCTCCAAATATTTAGCTGCTGTCACATTTGAAAACTCAACAAAGTCATCAAGTTCTCCAAAATGAGCATGCACAGGTGCTTTTGCTGATGATGGACTTGCGAGTTGTGGAGAAGGAACACCATAGAATGAAGAAACACTATCGACTTCTGAAAACAACACATCACTTGCAATAGATAAAGCACCACCCTTGGAAATGCAGTGACCACAGTCTCAATAGTTGCACCTGCTCCATGGCCTCTTTATGTAATGTTGTTTACTGTGCAAAATTGTCTTCACATCAACGTGCCTTGAAAATATAGCTTCACCATGCACCAACTCTTTGCAGTGGCAGTGATCGGTATCTTGAATTCTCCCCTCAACTTCCAGAATGATTGCTTATGATTCAAGTGGCGGTTTGGCAATGTGAATTTGCACTTTGATGCAGCTCCTCTTACATGCAGTGTCAATGATCTTCACCAGTGACAAAATCTCCTCCATGCAACGCCTTGAACGGATTTTCTTCCCACCATAAAATGGTTCCAATGCGCAGGCTCCTCCAGCCGGCTCTTTATCTCACACTCATGCACAACAATTCTGTGGATTCACATCTCAGAAACAACATATATACAACGGCTCCTTTAGCCTACACAGAACACACATAAATATTTTTCATTTTCAAAACAATTTGGAATTCATGAGAGTAGAGATAGACACAGAAATAATTTGTATTGCACTAATCTCATTCATTATTGCTTTCAGTAAATTTTGAAGGAGGATTAAGTGTCTCGAAGCATATTAGGCCTTCAAAGAAATATTCCAACCCTCTGCAACATGAACTTTGTCATTGTTTGTAAATATGATTTTCCGTTGAGGCATTCTTAATAACAAGTTCTTTAGCGCGTGATCTGGTTTAAGATTCTCATATGGAAATCTCCCATGAACAAAACTATGGTAATCATCATAGTCAAATTCATAGCCCACTGCCCTGAGTCCAACCATGGTTGTCCCATAAGTCTCATATGACTCTCTGTTCAAGTCTGGGACTCTCCTCTTTTCAACTCTGAGATTTTTATTCATATAATCTTCGATGTTCTTGGTGCATGCTGCAGCAAGTCCGAAATTTAAGGGATATAATGTGTCATCCAGATCAAACAAAACACAGTGATATCAAGACCTTTGTTCTATCATGTGTCGATGCTCATCCAATGCCATTATCAATCACTCTGAATGCAACAAGGAGGGAGATAATGTATGTTGAAAGAATGGGAGAAACAACAATCTTGGAAACTCTGTTTCCAATTCATGGTCAATGACAATATTACAAAAAAAATGGATTTATGAGGTTGCAAGTGGGATCCCAAAATGTATGTATTTCTGCTGCAAACCAACCGACTGTAACTGCACTATATGATGTTCCAAAAGTATGTCAATTTCTCTAGGATTTTCATTATTGTTTGCAAAATGGACAGGACACTTGATCCCATATATGCATACTGAACAGTTTCCTTTGAGCCTGGAAGATTAACATGCCTTCTCTATTGCTAATTTTGCCCCTATAGCCCTCCACACACAACTTACAAGTTTTCATAGCAGAGAGAAGGGTGAACTTTTTCAAACACTTCACAACCATCAGTTGAGAAAAAGATAGAATGGTGAAGGGTTTTATGGAAGTGAATTTAAAAACAAAAGGGACACATGTGGGGTTATAAGTGGGTATTGGTGGGATTGCGAAAATAAGAAGCAGGGACAAATGGTAGAATAACAAGCTTGAAATTTTGTCTTTATGATAAATTTTCTTCATTTTCAATAAATCAGAAAAAAATGCTAACCTCAAGTCACCCTTGGAGTTGATATTTACATATCTAAATTCTGAGTTATTTTTGCAGGAACTTGAGCTATGAAGACCATCTGGAAAATATGAGTGTGCATGATCATATTTGAAGAATGCATCTGGGCTACTAGGACACTATTGATATATTGCTTGTATGGAGTCCCGGTACCAAAAAAATTCATGCTGCTACCTTTGAGATGTTTGTTAGCAAGCAACCTACTATAAGAACAAAGATTGGGCATGGGAACATCGACCTCCTTCTTTCCAACAAGCTTCCTTGTCAACTGTCTTATTCAGAAAACATAAAATAACTATTGCACTGTATTTTAAACTGAACCACTAACTATATGCAACTATTTATTCATTGTCCTACCCTACTTGAGAAAAGAGAAATCCTTTTTTTCAAGTATAGGAAAATTTCCAGTGAAGCCATGTGCCTAACAAGGTTAGAAATATATCCATACTTGGGTTTAAAGGATAAACTTTAATGCATACCAGAGTATGAAGGACCAACTTCTTTAATGATGAGATCAAATAATAATGAAAATTAACAGAGTAGTGTGACCTGACAACTAATTGGAACCATCTTTCAATAGGATCAAGATATTCTTGTTTCCCTTCTTTGTTTAGGTCACACAACATGTCCTCCTTTTCCATTCCACGCAGAGCATTTTCTTCAAGATGATTGGTCTCTAAGGTACATATAGGATCTACTGAGAGGCATGATAAGAACTCCTCAATATTAGGTTCCAATGGTTGCTCTCCATTGCATTCTGTTGGCGACGGAAGTCACTCCTGGATTGCAGCAGGAGCAGAGCCCGACGCCCATCAGTTTATGTCACGTTTGTTTATAAAGGAGCGATTGGATGGAAGTAAACTCAGAACAGTATCGTTCTAACTCAGAAAAATGGGCTGGAACAGTAGTGACACATGAGGTCTTGACGTAACTTAAGCCAGTAATAATGATAGTGGTGAGTAAGTGGAGAGAGAGAGGGGAAATGAAGTTTGCTTTGGATGTCAGGTCTTCTAGCAGCCTTCACAAAAGAGGAAAAGTCTCAGCTATGAGATCCCCTCAGAGCCAAACAACTTCAAAATGAACCCAAGAATATTGCAAAACTGATAAAATCAAACCTACATAATATAGCAATGCAACACCCGACTGGATCATTCATGCCTGGGATCTTAGATTCAGAGAAAAAGGGGAAAGAAGAAGTTGGCTATAATTAAACAAGAAGTCTCAAATGTTCTTTCTATAACCAGAGAAACAGAGGCTGGATTAAAGCTTTACAATCGAGAGCTGTGCTCTACCATCGATAGATTACAAAAATGGAAAAATTGCCTACATATACTCAAAGAAAAACAACAACAGTGAAACTGAGACACTGTATTAAAAACATTGCGTCTGCATGTCCACTGACAATCTGCACATGCAGTCTCTGAATGATCATGCACTTACGACAGACACAATTGACCTCCTGACAGTCCTATGGATGAACCGTCGTGCTTTAAATTCGTCGTCAAACTTTCCATTTATGGTGGAGACGATGTCTAACCACCACCAACTGCCTCAATATCTGCTTCCTTGGGATTGAGAATGGCCCAGCCAACTCTGCACCCTTGGGACGTGGAGGTCTTCTCGTGCCGCCACCTGGATTGGCTGAATGACCTGATGGATAAGATGTGGAGGCCAGTGCGAAGGCTAGGGTGCATAATGGGAAGTGGTCGATGGGAAGAGGAGACATGGAGCGCGGGGCTCGAGTGGATAAGGAATAGAGACGACCATACAGATGGAGGCGACTGGGAGAGAAAGAGAGACACATGGTAGGGGGTGAGTGGGTGATGAGTTGGAGAGGGGCCACATAGTTAGAGGGAAGAGGGTTGTGGTAACTGATAACTAGGCAAAGTGCCATGGGAATAATGACAGGGAAACTGCAAGGCGGAAGGCCTGAGGGAAGGAGGAAAGATGAGTTGGAGGATGAGGGGAGAACACCTGGCAGAAGGCGATAGGTGGAAATGATATAAAAAAGAGAAAGGGATGGGCCAGGATGGTGCTAAGTGGAAATTGTATGGCGGAAGGTGGAGGATATTGGAGATGGGACATCGTGGGGTCCACCGAGAGCCGCCAATTTCGGACTTCTCCCCCCCTTGTTAAAGGTAGAATGGCAAGGGGGATATAGAATCCAACCTTGACCGTAGATCTGAGCACCCCAATTCAGGTTGTTGAGAGNATGCGCGGCCAATTCTGGACGCCCCCCCCCCCCCTGCTTAAAGGTAGAATGGCGAGGGGGGTCCGGAAACCAATCCTGACCGCAGATCTGGTTGTGTAGATTCTGGCCACCCAGATTTTCTCACCGCTTATCCAAATGTGCGATTGCGCCCCGTCTTAGGATAAGTGGGTTTTTACTCCACTTCTTGCCCTCTTTTTTCCAATGGGGGGTGCACTTTTTAGGAAAAATGCCCTTCTTACATGTTTAGGTGCTAACATTAGGCTCCATGGGGGATAGAGTCATCCCTGTGATGCTCTAAGGACTTCTTTTGCAGTTCCAGTGCCTTGCTGTTGGGATATGGAGTCATTTATTAAGCCGAAAACAAAAAACAATATTTACAAAAACAGAGGAGCCATCTCCGGCTCAGAAAAAAACGTTTTTTTTAAGAAATGCCCATTAACTGGGCCATTAAAAACTTCTTTGCCTTCCAAATCCTGCAACCTGTAAGTGTTGTTTGAGAATACTTCAGAGATTTTGAAAGGCCCAATCCAGAGGGCATCAAACTTATTGTGTTTTCCTCTATCTTGCCTGGGTGCATCCCACTTGAGCACCAGATCACCCAACTCTAAATCTTTCTTCCTACTCTTCCTGTCAAAGGCTTGCTTGATCTTCTGCTGATGACTGTAGGCCATGTTCATTACCTACTCCCTAATCTATTGTACTTCCACCATTTGATGAATTCTCCTGACCATATGGTCTGGTTCTTCTTCAAGGTCCTAAAAGAATTTCGCCACAGATAAATCGAGCTGAGTAGGAAAAATAGCCTCTGTCCCATAAACAAGTTGGAAAGGTGAGGTGTTCAAGGACCTCTTTGTTGTCACTCGATCAGCCCATAGAGCGAATTTGAGTTTTGAATCCCAGGCCCTTTTATTGTCTTCCAATAATATTTTAATGAGCTTGATCAGGCCTTTATTAGAAGACTCCGCTAGTCCATTTGCTTGAGGATAATAGGGAGTGGAGTGAACTAGTGAAATCCCAAACTGTTCACAGAACTTAACCAGAGGCTCAGACCTGAAAGAGGCGGCATTATCGGTGACAATTCTGCTAGGGCAGCCAAATCTGGCTATGATGTTCTCTAGGAAGCTGATAATTACTTTGTGAGAAGTACTCTTGGTGGGGGCAGCTTCTAGCAGTTAGGATCCATCTGTGTTGGTCACTTGAGGGAGGATGAATTTCTCCAATGAAGTCCAATCCCCACTGCTGAAAGGGTGTTGAAACTACTATAGGCTTTAGTGGCAGAGATTTGAGTTGTTGCTTTCATGAGAACTTTTGGCATTTGATGCAAGCTCTGATTCCTCTGCAGACATCAGTGAATAAAGTAGGTCAGTAATACCCATCCCTAAGGATTTTGTGAGATGTGGTCTTCCAGAAATGATGACCCCCACAAAGGCCACTATGGAAATCAAACATAACTTTCTGGGCTTAATGTGGATTCAGGAACCTTAAAAATACCCCTAGAGGGTCTTTCCAGTATAAATCTCAATCAATGAGGCAATATATGACCTCCTTGAGCTTTAAATATCTTGCCTTGCTCTTTCCCATTCCATCGGGAGGCTTCAATTCTTGCAGAAAATACAAAATATCTCTATACCAGGCACATTCTACTAGTGATAAGTCACCCTGAGAACTCTTGTTGGATGAATCAGCTTGCTAATTTTCTGAACAAGCATTGATGAAGTTAATTCCCAAGGCTTTGCAATTGGATTCAGCCAACAACTTGGCTAAACCCTACCCCTTTATCAACTTGGTGGGATTAATCTCTATATCAAACTCCAGGATCTTGGCAATCCATTTACCTCTTCTCCCATCTATGTCAGGCTATATAAGAATGTCCTTCACAGAGGCTGAAGGGACGTATGCAGTGACCCTTGAGTGCAAGACATAGACTCTGAAAGCTNCAAACTTATTGTGTTTGCCTCTATCTTGCCTGGGTGCATCCCACTTGAGCACCAGATCACCCAGCTCAAAATCTTTCTTCCTGCTCTTCCTGTCAAAGGCTTGCTTGATCTTCTATTGATGACTATAGGCCATATTCATTACTTTCTCCCTGATCTACTGCACTTCCACCATTTGATGAATTCTCCTGACCATATGGTCCGATTCTCCTTCAAGGTCCTGAAAGAATTTCGCCATAGATAAAGCGAGTTGAGTAGGAAAAACAACCTCTGTCCCATAAACAAGTTGGAAAGGTGAGGTGTTCAGGGACCTCTTTATTGTCACTCGATCATCCCACAAAGCGAATTTGAGTTTTGAATCCCAAGCCCTTTTATTGTCTTCCAATAATATTTTAATGATCTTGATCATGCCTTTATTAGAAGACTCCTTCAGTCCATTTCCTTGAGGATAATAGGGAGTGGAGTGAACTAGTGAAATACCAAACTGTTCACAGAACTTAACCAGAGGCTTGGGCCTGAAAGAGGCGGGATTATCAGTGACAATTCTGCTAGGGCAGCCAAATCTGGCTATGATGTCCTCCAGGAAACTGATAATTACTTTGTGAGAAGTACTCCTGGTGGGGGCAACTTCTATCCACTTGGTGAAATAGTCTGTCACAGTCAGGATCCATCTATGTTGGCCACTTGAGGAAGGATGAATTTCTCCAATGAAGTCCAATCCCCACTGTTGAAAGGGTGCCGAAACTACTATAGGCTTTAGTGGCAGAGATTTGAGCTGCTTCTTTCCTGAGAATTTTTGGCATTTGATGCAAGCTCTGATTCCTCTGTAGACATCAATGAATAAAGTGGGCCAGTAATACCCATCCCTGAGGATTTTGTGAGCTGTGGTATTCTAGAAATGATGACCCCCACAAAGGCCACTATGGAAATTAAACATAGCTTTCTGGGCTTCTTGTGGATTCAGGCACCTTAAAAATACCCCTAGAGGGTCTTTCCAGTATAAAGCTCGGTCAATGAGGAAATATCTGAACAACTTGAGCTTTAAAGCTCTTGCCTTGCTCTTTCCCATTCCATTAGGAGGCTTCAATTCTTGCAGAAAATACAAAATATCTCTGTACCAGGTGCATTCTGCTAGTGATAAGTCACCCTGAGAACTCTTGTTGGATGAATCAGCTTGCTGATTTTCTGAACAAGCATTGATGAAGCTAATTCCCAAGGCTTTTCAATTGGATTCAACCAACAACTTGGATAAACCCTGCCCCTTTATCAACTTGGTGGGCTTAATATCTAGATCAAACTCCAGGATCTTGGCAATCCATTTACCTCTTCTCCCATCTATGTTAGGTTGTATAAGAATGTCCTTCACAGAGGTTGAAGGAACGTATGCAGTGACCCTTGAGTGCAAGACATAGACTCTGAAAGCTTTGAGAGTTTTCACCAAGGCATAGGCCTACTTCTCCATGATCTCGTACCGGACTTCTGCATCTCTCAATGCCTTGCTAAAGAATGAAATGGGTTGTTCTCGCCCTTCCTCATTTTTCTGCAACAAGACCGCTGCTACTGTATCAAAAGAAGCAAAAGAAAAAATCAGGAAATCCTTGAAATAATCAGGACCGATCAGCACAGGTGCCTCAGTCAATGCATTCTTTATTTGGATAAAATATTCCCTAGGTTCAACAGTCCATTTAAATTCATTTCCTTTCCTGAGCATGGATGTGATGTGTTTCACCATCTCAACGAAATTTGAGACGAACCTCCTCAGAAAGTTAATCTTCCCTAAAAAAGCCTGAACTTCCTTCCTAGACCGGGGAAGTGACAGGGTCTGAATTGCCTCTACCCTACTGGGATCAATCCTAACTCCTTCTACTGATACTATATGACCTAACAGTTTCCCCTCCTTCATAGAAAACAAAGATTTCTTGGGGTTTAAAGACAGGCCAAACCTCCGACATTTCAAGAAAAATTTCCTCAGGTGACAACAGTGCTCTTTGTCTGACCCGGAGAAGACTGTGATGTCTTCCAAATAGATCACCACAAACTGATCTTTCTCCCAAATGAAGGCTATATCCATGGCTCACTGAAATGTTTCTCCTACATTCATCAATCCAAAAGGCATTTTGGCATACATTAATGTACCCCAAGGGGTGGTGAAGGCCGTTTTTTCTCTGTCCTTGGGCATGACTGATATCTGGTTATAACTAGAGAAACCATCAATCATGGATATCCTAGATGCACCAGTTACCCTCTGCAATATGTGTTCCATGTTGGGCAAGGGGTAATTTTCTTTCTTTGAGCTTCTGTTCAGGTTTCTGAAATCAAAACAGAGTCTGATTTCTCCACTTTTCTTCCTCACCGGGACCAAATTGGCCACCCATTCGGAGTATCTTAAGGGGACAATGATTCAGGCATCTAACAACTTCTTCACCTCTCTTTCCATGACAGACAGCAACACAGGATTTATCTTTCTTAGATTTTTCTTAAATGGTTTGGCTTCTTCCTTCAGTGGGATCTTGTGTTCAATGACAGATGTGTCATATGTCTTTAGGTCTTCCTAGGTCCATGCAAAAACATCAACAAATTCTCTTAATAATTCAGTGTATTCGGCCCTCTATTATTGAGTCAGGCTACTTGACAACTTAACGAACTTAGGCTCCTCTTGTGTGCCAATGTTGCACTTAGATGTATCAACATCTCCTCCTAAAATCTTATCTTTTATTGCCACATCATTCCCATCGAACAGTCTTTCTAAAGGGACTAGTCCCCTTGGAATGTGATTGTTGGGCAACTGAACAATATGGTGATTAACAATTTTATTTAAGAATACCTCAGAGTGAGGGTCGCCTTCGGGATCAGGGTCCTGATCAATGTGCAATGCAGAAAACTCGTCGACGGACTGAAGAAATTTCTCAATTTCAAGATCATCTTCGAATACCTTCCAATGCTTTACATTGTCCTGGATGAATGGCCTATATCTTATCTCGACCCCACACGTGATCTTCAGCGGCAGAGGGATTCTGAAAAGACTAGCTGAGTTATCTAAGGAATCAGTCGAAGTATTATCCTCCCTTGGGACAAAAGAAATGTTGAAAGCTGAGAAGAAATTATCAATCAGGTCCCATACCTCGTTTTTGTAACTTCTGAGCCGAGGATGCTTGGCCTGATAAACATTCCTGACCTATTGGATTATCAATTCAGCATCTTCGAACACTGCCATATCCCTTATTTCCATTTCTTTTACATCCCTCATACCCATAACAAGAGCTTCATACTCTGCCACATTGTTGGTGGTTTCAAATTCCAGCTTGTATGACAGGGACATGGTCTCTTGACAAGGCGATACGAAAACTACTCCAGTGCTAGCGCCTATACTGGAAGAAGCTCCATCAAAGAACATATTCCAAACAGAGGTGGTCAGAGGAGGTATCTCCTGATTAAGAATGGGCTGCTTTCTGATTTGTAAAGGGGCATCAGGAGTTTCAGTGATCTGCAACAAACTAGACCCCAAATCAGTGTCAAGTGCAAAGATGGGATGATTGGTGGGGTTTTCTTCATCACTAAAAATATAGCCTAGCCGAGCTTCTCTGTAAAACCTCCTGTGTTCCCCTCCAAAGACTAGAATGGTGGCATATGTGAGATCCATCTGTAATGTTCCTCCAAGTATTTTAATCCAAGACCTAGACAATA
>JASDQU010275369.1:0-10365 GCA_032191745.1 Picea mariana
TGTAGCATAACCCAAGAAGATACCTTCATTAGCCCTATCATCATAATTTCCAATATTTTCATCATTGTTCTTGATATAACATTTACTTCCAAAGATTTTAAAATGCTTAATTGAAGCAAGTCTTCCAAACCATAGTTCATAAGGAGTCTTGTCACTGTGTGGCCTGAGATGAGCTTTCTTAAGGATATGATCTGCTATATGAATTTCTTCCACCCAATGTGTCTGAGGTATGTTCCTTTCATTCATCATTGATCTTTCCGTTTGTTGTACTGATCTATTCTGCCTCTCAACAACTCCATTTTGCTATGGATTCCTTGGAATTGTGTACTCTCTTTTGATCCCATGTTTATCATAGAACTCTTTGAAGTTCCATGAAATAAACTCTCCTCCTCTATTAGACCTTATTGCCTTCAATCTTTTTCCTGTTTGATTCTCAGTTAGAGCCTTAAACACTTTGAATTTTTCAAATGCTTTAGATTTTTCTTTCAAAAAGGCAACCCATGTTAATCTAGAATAATCATCAATAACCAACATAAAATAATTTTATTTTCCTATACCTTCTTTCCTTGATGGTCCACATAAATCCATATGTACTAACTGAAGAGGTTTTTCTGTTGAAGGAAATTTTTTAGATTTGAACTGAGTGCGAGTAAGTTTTCCTATCTGGCAAGGATTACAAACAAAGTCGTATGGCTTTGATATATTCGGAAGATATTTTATTGCCCCAATGTTTATGAGATTGATTATATGATCAAAATTTAGGTGTCCAAGTCTCCTATACCACAACCAAATTTCATCATATTTTCTTAAGTGGCATTCTTCTTTTTCTTCTTTTAACACATAGACATTGTTTTCTGTTCTTATCCCTTTTGCAACTAGTTGTCCTGAATTCACATATTTTATTCTACAATCTTTAGAGGTAAAAATGACTTCACATCCTTGGTCATAGACTTGACTGACACTAAGCATATTATGTTTCAGACATTCTATAAACAACACATCTTG
Organism: Picea mariana; assembly: GCA_032191745.1. NCBI lineage: Eukaryota > Viridiplantae > Streptophyta > Pinopsida > Pinales > Pinaceae > Picea > Picea mariana. The sequence goes on from JASDQU010275369.1 coordinate 1,006, forward strand.
AGCTTTCCCTTTGCCATTAATCAAACTTACCATTCCTTTACCCTTTATTTTTCCTGGTGCATCATTTCCAAAAGGTACATTCTCTGATTTGCTTTCACTTAGAGTTAGAAACTTAGTTTTGTCTCCAGTCATATGTTTGGAACATCCACTGTCAATATACCAGGGATTCTTTTGTCTTTCGGCTGATAACACTAATCCACACTGGTCATCTTCTTTCTTCTTCCAAACCTTGAAATTTTCAGCAGCAGGATTCAGATCTGGCTTATAGTTTCTTACACGACAATCAATAGCTTTATGTCCATAGTTATGACAGATGTAACATTCTGGTTTGTTGATTAAAGAGTCATAATGATTGTTATGCTTAAATTGTGTCCTTTTCCCAGCCATCAAGTGATTTTCAATCTTTGGAGGTTTTTTACTTGGGTGTCTCATTCTTTGTTGTGATAGATATCTATACCTTGAATGTCTTGCTTGATCGTATCTAAATTTTAAAGAACAGTTTACAACTTTGTGACCAAAGTTAGAACAGAAAAAGAAATATCCATAGAAAAATCCTTGGTACCTGGAAAATGGTTGTCTTCTTTGAGCAGGTCGATTTCTTCCATGCTGATGATTTCCTTGAGCAGGGAGTGCATTATTTCTTTGTTTTACAGATTCAGTCCTGGCACCTGTTTCTGTAGGTTTTTTGTTGTCATTGGTTGTAGATTTGACAAATTTGATGGGTTCTTTGATGCTTGGCTTACCACTACTTGATCCCCCTTCATAACCCAAACCTGTTTTCAACTTTGGATTCCTTTGCTAATTCAGAATGGTGGCTAATCCTTTTGAGGCTTTGATACCTGACAGATTCTGATGATACAAGGCTTGAAACTTCTCCAACTCTTTCCTAGTTTTCACTACTTCTTCTTCCAGGGCTTCAAATCTTGCCTTCTTTTCTGATAACTGATGTTTCAGAATGTCCTCAATTTTCTTTGCCTCTTATAATTCCACTTTGAGCAGGGCAAAGTCTTCATCAGGTTTTTTAGTGCCTTTCTTGAACTGTATCAGCAATTTTTTTTTCTTTCTCTTCTTAAGTCTGAGTCTGTCAATCTCTTCCAAAGCATTGATCATCTCTCTTTCCAAGTCAACCACGGCTTCTTCATCATTATCATCACTGTCTGTGCYTTTATCATCATAATCCTCTTTGTCCATAAKAATGAAGTCATTTACCTTATCTTCACAAGAAGAGTCACTATCGGTGTCTTCTAAGGAGTCATCATTGTTTACACATAAACTTTTCTTTTTATCAAGTCTTTTGGATTTGTGGTTCTCTTCACCTTCAGTGTTCTGGTCCTTCTTCTTGTGTAGACACTTATTTGAGAAATGACATATATTACAACAATTGAAACATTTGAAGGGAAGATTACCTTTGTATTTTCCTGATCCTTTCTTTAACCTTCTCACAAATTTTGCCTCAATATCATCTAAATCTGAATCAGTATTATTGTCTGCTTTAAACTATGCTTCTCTAGTAATGGATTTATCGTTGTTGATTATCATTTCACATGCAGTTAATGTTCTTATGAGTTGATAAATGGACAGAGTTTTAATATCATTTAGTTCTTCTATTGCAGAGACTTTTGGATTAAATTTATCAAGCAAAGATCTTAAAATCTTTTGAACTAAAATTGATTCTTCAATCTTCTCACCAAGACCCTTCCTGGCATTCATGAGTTCTTCAATTCTTAAAAAATACTTGTTAACTGTTTCATCTTCATTCATCTTTAGTTGTTCAAACTTCAACCTAAATGTTTGAAGTTTGGCATCTTTTACTTTCTCATTTCCTTCATAGCTGCTAATAAGTTTATCCCACATTTCTTTGGAATTTTGAAGATGCATCACCTTTACAAAATCATCTTCTGCAAGTCCATTCAAGATAGCATTCATTCCCTTAGCATTAAAGCTAAATTCTAACTTATCATCCTTGGAAGCTAGCGCAACAGAGTTTATGTATCCAGTCTCTACTACATCCCAAACATTAGCACCTAAGGCCATTAGGTATGTTCTCATTCTAACCTTCCAAAAGAAAAAAATGTTCCATCAAACATAGGAGGCTTACTGGCTGAAGTCCCTTCATGACTTGTCATGTTTAAGCTTAGAGATCTACCTTTAAATAAAATCAACCCGCTATGATTCCAATTGTTGGACAACTGAGAGGGGGGGTGAATCTGTTGTTACCTAGCTTAAACAATTATCCTCATTTTAAATTCATTAAAGAACTCTCAATGATGATCACAATAATGTAGGGAAGTAAGCAATAGAACATTCATCATCATTCACACATATGAGATACACAGAGACAAATATTTCCCGAGGAAACCCATAAAGGGTAAAAACCTCTTCTTCTTTATATGATAAGTAATCTTTACATTATGTACATTATCATACTTATGAGCACCAACTCATAATGAGGCTACAACCTCTATTTTGCAAGATGCTACTTGTTGAGAGCACCAACTCTCTGGATTGTCTAGCACCCACTGGAAGGAAGCACTGACTCCCTAGTTTCTCTAGCACCCTCTAGAAGGAAGCACCAACTCCCTAAGAGTTCCAACACCAACTGGATAGAAGCACCAACTTCCAGTTACACAGGCACCGACCTGTATATCAGAGAACCAATGTTCTCGCTTGCACCACCCTACCACCTTGGTTTCTCTGGCTACAACCATATGGAAGCTACAACTCCTTGTGTTCAAGCACCCACTTGAAACTATGAGGACAACAATCCTCCCTAGCACCTCCCAACAACCCTGAAATATAAATCTTTGCTACTGAAATTTATTACAGTGATATAATGTTCATCAATGGCTTACCATTCTCATCACTGTTCTGCTACACTGCCCTGCTCTATCTGCTTCACTGTCTTCCTACACACATGCCTTGCACTTTTTGTTCTTCTACCTTTTATGATCTATGCGCCATGTCCATTCCATGCACCATTCCTCTTCTATGTATTTTAGTTGTTGCACTCTGCCTCCTTCTACATGCATGAATCACTCTCAACAAAACTCGATCTCTTATCTGTTCTGCATTTTTTTCCTGTCTATGCGTCTTCTGCATCCTCTGTTCACAATGATTCTGCATGCTCTCCCCATGTCAAGTGCTCTACCTGATCATCATTACAACTGTTCATCTTCTCTGGCAATTAACCCCATGGGTCCATCATCACTGGGTGTTATGTCAAGATTCCTTAGCCTCTCCAGCAGTCGAGACTCTTCGTCTTCTCTGGCACAGTCGAGCGCATTCCCTCTATTTCAGTTCCAGGCTCCAACCATCTTACATCTGTCAATAGTCTCTATGAACAGTCTTCATTCCATTGGAAGATGCCTCGAGACTCTTCATCTTCTCTGGAAATCACCCTAAAGTCTCTCCCAGTCCTCTGGAAAAAACCATCAATCATATCTAGCAGTTAAACTTGGAACCTCCAAGAAAACGCATCAACACCTGAATCGTAACTAATTGATTAACTGTGAGGAGCGACAGTAGCCCTTCGATCAAATTTCCATGTATCCAACATCGTTGGATTACGAGCACAGGGTCTCGTGTTGATTTTGCCATTTCGCATTTTGGCATTTTGGCATTTCAGCATTCCTATGGTGAAGTTTCCTGATGCTCCATGTCACGATCCCCGAAAATATGAAATGGAGCTTGGTTGCACTAGCTCCTTCCTCCATCTTCCGCAGATGTGACCACTGGCGGTGACCAAAGCCTTATTCGAAACTGCATTTCGCGAATTTGTTGCGAGTCACTCTGAATCTTCCAACTCTCGATCATGAAATGGAGCCTTGTAACTTGCAAGATCCTTCCTTCACATGCCCATAGTTGTGACCAAGCGTTTATCCATAAAGTGCTTTCGCAATTTTGCATTTCGGTATTTCGACACTTCGACATTCCTGTGAAGAAGTGTTTCGACACCTCCAATCTCCCAGTATCCAAAACTCCGAAATGAAGTCAGATCAACGGTCCACGTTCTCCATTTGATCAACGACTCTGATTAAGTTGTGGTTTCACATTTCACAATTTTGGCATTCTTGTCGTGAGTGTTATTGACACCTCCAACTCCCGGTATCCGAAACTCCGAAATGGTGTCAGATCAATGTATTTCGGCGTTTCACATTTCGCAACTTTGAGACTCTTGTGATGAAGAGTATCGAGTCTTGACTCCTCCAACTCTTGGTATTCGAAACTTCGAAATGGAGTCAGATCAACTTTTCTATGTCATGCATTTCACAACTTCGGGACTCCTATGATGAAGAGTCTCGACTCTTCACTCCTCCAACTCCCGGTATCCGAAAATCTAAAATGGACTCAGATCAACTTTTCGGTGATTCAAATTTCCCAACTTCAGGACTCCTTTGATGAAGAGTCTTGACTCTTGACTCCTCCAACTCCCGGTATCCGAAACTTCGAAATGGAGTCAGATCAACTTTTCAGCATTTCACATTTCGCAACTTTGGGACTCCTGTGATGAAGAGTCTTGACTCTTTACTCCTCCAACTCCCAGTATCCAAAACTCCAAAATGGAGTCAGTTCAACTTTTCGGTGTTACTCATTTCACAACTTCGGGACTCCTATGATGAAGAGTCTCGACTCTTGACTCCTCCAACTCCCGGTATCTAAAAATCCAAAATGGAGTTTACACTTCTGATCTTTCCATGAAATCACCATTGCACTGTTGGTATTGATATTTTCCATCAATGACAAACACGCATACTCTGCCTCTGTCTGAAAACATGCCAACATAATAGCGGGGGGGTCCGGAATGAAGCAATGTTCAGGCGCGCCCCATCCCTATGTGGCATCATCTCATTGCATTTTACCTCCCCACTCCAAAAATTTACCACTTACCATTTTTCCAGCTCACCACCATCATCTAGAGATGTTACACCACAAAACCACCCCTTGCAAGTCTCATTTCATGACCCCGTCAGCATGTCCCCTCCATCTAACCGTTACGGGTCATATCTTTTTCATTTATTTCCCAATCACCATTCTGCATGTCAATAGGGTACACACGTCAGATGTCCTTCACATTTCCACCTCACACTCCAAAAGACCCATTGACCATTTATTACTAGCCACATACCCATTGTTCACTTGACCTATCCTTTTTTCGCCCAAGGGATACCCGTTCACTAAATTCCAACCCCATTTCGGTCATTCGCATTCCACTCACACTCCCTGTGTATCAGAGACTCATTTTCCTTCACCTCTGCAACATCTCATCCAGCCATATTTTTCACCTACTAATGTGTGTTTCATGTGTAGGAATCGATGAAAATCAACGGCACCCAAAAGTAAAAAGTCAAATGTGGAGGAAAATCCATTTCTCCCACCTCCTGTCGATCTCAACTGGATCCCATTAGCAGACAAAGACTATTTAATCTCAGAAACCAGGTTCAAATTCGACTTCGTCGAGCTACAGTCGTGGTTTCAAGACACCTTCATCATTCAAAGCGATGAAATTGGACTCTGGGAGTCAAGTTTCCTTCTGTATTTGTTTCCCCAAGTCCATGATTTTCTCGAATGTGCCCTCAAATGCCAAGCGCACTACCTCCCTGATTAGAGAGCCATAGTATCTTCGTCTGAAGAAACCTTTTTCCTTATTACACCTGAGGCCATCGATCAAATGATGTAGGTACATAGAGCTGAACGCCGTTCTCCCCTCACCATTGAAATTCTGACAGAAATGTATCAGAACCTGTCTTTTCCCCAAAGAGCACAAATCTTTGAGCTTTTCCTCCCACAAGATGCCCAATTTCCTAAGAAGAATCCTCCTTATCATTCCTCCATATTTTCCGAAAAGGGAAACCATATTATCTCAACATTGTGTTGTTTTCTCAGTTACTTTTCAGACGAATGGGTGGATGAACCTATCCTAGGTTTCCTGTTCATTTTCTCTGTTGAAGAGAAATTTTCCACCCAGTTTGATTACAACGGTTTTTTGGCCGAAAACCTGCACGAGCAACTGGAAAATTTCCCTACAGAAGGAATGTTCTCGTATTATTCAATACTGGCCTACAATTTTCCTTTCTCATGCAGAAAATGGACAAGGATGAAAAACCGCAAACAGTAACTTTATGGATGTTACTTCTCAGAAGAAACTCCACTGAGTTCAGTTTCAAACAGTTCATTGAGTTGTTTTATCACCCAATGGTAAGAATTCTCAGTGGAAGACCAAAAATATGGATAAACGAGGAGATCCAAAGAGTTCTGCACCTTTTGGATCTCGCAAAGACTGGGGACTGGTTCCTATATCAGAATCACACAAATATTAGAGTGTATGGGTGTGAACTAGCTCCATACAAATTGCCCAAGTATGTGCCTATTCGAATATTTGCGTTGGATTATATTTGTTAGATGATAAACTCAGATGACATTCATTTTGTGTCTCTGAAGAAAAAACAACATATGAGGATTAAAGGGAAAATAGGATCGTTTATCTACAACAGTCGACTTGTTGGGGAAGAGGCAGATAAAATATTAAAGAAAATGCAATTCAACACCAGTTTCATTTGGCGTTATGATCCAAGTGGTATCATTGTAGAGATGAGATCCAAAAACAAAATTTCACCTTATGCTCACACCCTCAAACCAGAAATTGAAAAGTATATGAACCAGACAGATTGGGAGAAAAATACTCTAGTAGATACTGAACAACATGAATCTCCTTCAGTCTCTATTTCACAGACTACCACTCCACAGGTACCAAAGGAAAAAAGGCCAAGAAAGGATGCCTCTCCTTCAATCACTAAGGTATCAGCAGAGGATTTTTAGGTATACATCAAAAGACCCAAAACCACTCATACTACTCACATGTCTGGTGAGGAAGAGTCCTACTCTGCCAAAGTGATTGAGGGAAAACATCAGGTGGTGTCCACTTCTTCTTCAAAGAAGCAGATGGATATAGCTGTGACCACCCAAACTCCACAAGGATCTATTCCTCTAAACATTTTCAAAAAATATGATATGATTAAAAAGAAGAACCAGATGCTGACCAACAACACCTATGCTCAATTCCAGAAGAAAACCTACACAACACAACACAAACTGTTGTCATATTTTGATACAGAGAAAGGAAGAATGCACTGGAATTTCTGCAAGCACAGGTGCCTCAACCCAAAGATATCACTAACTACAAAAGGTCAACTATTGTTTTTGACACCAAACAAGTCCATTCAACTGACCAGAAGGATTTGCATAGACAGACTAGAGAAATGGTTTTCTCCACATTGGCACATGCTTCCTCTACGACAACAAAATTACAAGTATCTATAAACAATGTTCAGACCCAATTGAAGCTGAAAAAGATATCCTCTTTTGCAAAGGATAACAAAGTAAATTCCTTAGAGGAGTTGGTTCTCAAGATTGGGTATGATCCCTTGAATGTAAAAGAAACAGAGGAGATGTTAAAGAAAAAGAATGTTGACATTACATCTATGAGAAAGAAGCTGAAATTTCCACCAACAGAGGATTCACAAGCTAAATAAATAGTTGAGACAGAAGACGAGAAACAGGAATTCTTGAAGCTAATCATGCAACAGAACGCACAGATAAAGGAAATGGAGGAAGAATTGGAAAGGTTATTGAAAGAGAAGGAACAATCAACCCCGATGGAAGTCATTCCATTGAGTGCAGTTCCCCTTGCAGAAGTCAGTACAACAACTATGCCAACAAGCACTACAATAGAAATTCCATTGGCAACTCCATTGATAGCACTGGAAAAAACTGTGGAGCTAGAAAAATCTATGGAGGAGATGACTCTGCAAGGAACAAAGATCAATAGGATGAAAATGGAGGTTGAAAGTCTCTAGGAACTCAAGTCTTCCTACCAAAAAAGATACAACATTGAGAGACAAGTATCAGAAAAGCTCAATGTTATAACCATAATTTGCACTAGACATACTTACCTGGCATTAGGCCATCTCAGACTCCTTCTTTGCCAAAACACTATTGAACAACTCTTCTTTAAAAAACCCTTTATAAAGGCCCACGCGCCCTACTCCATTACTGCACGCCTATACACACTAGTTGCCCCAATACAGCCCACATGTACCTACAAAAGCACAAAAAAAGGAAAGTTTCTGATGGAACACACAACTTTGGGAAAGTTAACTAAACCTTTCGGCCATGCATGGACGGTCATTCGACCAAATACCTAACTCCTTCTAGCCTATAAAAGAAGCGGTAGGGGTCCCATTTGAGAAGAGGAAAATCATAGTAAGGAGACTATACCCAATTGAGCATTCCCCTTGTCCCAACCTTTATCCATCCTTGTGCAAAGAGAAGTATAGAGAAAACAAGTTAGAAGACAGTTGAAGAGGAGCAATGCCAACCACATATTGTAAGTTTACTCTTGTGAATATTAATATGAAAAGGAGTACTTTTCCCATCCTGCCATATCATGTGTTCGAGTTCAATGTTTATTTTATGATATTATCAAAACTAACCCATCAATTAGTATATGAAACGCATGTTCGCAACTTTTTGTTTGTTCATGTGTGAATGCAGGTCAGCTTTGGGAGGAGGCTTGCAATCAAAGAGCGAGTGAAATAAAGAGGATCGACATCAAACAAAGGACTTAAGGTAGAGTTACCAAATCTCATTTACACCTTTGTATTGCATTAATGTGGGGTTTTGTGTTGGGAGAATAAGAAAGAGTAGAAACCTTTGAAATGGTCATTTTTTGCATGCATGATTAGAGGCCTTAAATGCTAAGTCCATAGGAGGGATTCCCACCCACAAAATAATTGGCGACCATACTGGGGACTCTCTAGGGTTTTCTGGGAGTCTTTTTGGGTATTTTAAAAAAAATTGGTTTCATTCCTTATTTTTAAAGTTTCTGCAAAAGTCTGAGCTAACAAAGATTCTGGTCTTCCATACCAGTTATCTCCATTTCTTTGCTTAGTTGCATTTTTTTTATGGGACCCATAGAGGTACACGCGGCCTATACAAGGCTTTCACGCATGTACCCGCGCCCTACCTTCACACAACCCACATGTACACACTAGCTGATGAAGTGTCAGTCACGTGTATGATTTCAAAAAAAAAAAATTAGAGAGGAAGTCATCCTCTCCCCTATTAGAAGTGATCCTTCTTAGGGGTTTTCTAGAACTCATTCTGGGCTCTGTGTTTTCAGTTTTATAGCTTAGGTTCCACCTTAGATTGGTTTTTTTCTATGAAATTTTCCTTGAATTTTGTTCTTTTTTCTAACAAAGTAAGTGTTTGAGTCTTCAAAAGATTCTAGTTCTCAATACCAGTAGTCTCTATTAATGCTTGATTGCTTGTATTTTCATTTTTTAAGAGTTTCAAAAGTACACA
>JASDQU010275371.1:4332-15214 GCA_032191745.1 Picea mariana
TATTTCTGTTGTTATTCTTATATCATTTCATTGTTATTGTGGTGAATGTTTTGGTTATAATGCTGTTATTCTGCCATTACTAGCATTTTATTTCAGTTTTGCATACATTTTATATCTAGTATATTACAAGTGGTATCAGAGCACTTTCCTCGACAAAAAGTGTGGGTTAATTTTTTTCAGGGTAGAGACGTATTCCGGCGTCTTTAAGCCACAGATATTTATCGTTACACGCATAAACCCGTGGTTGAGGGATTCATACACGCAGGAAATACAAATGGTACTTAAGTGCACATTTGTTGGCCACCCTTGTAACCCATGTTGGTACCCCTTCGAGTGGTAGCGCATCAGATAACCCCTGTGTACGGATGGACCTATATTACCGAAGCCCTCTTTAGATAAACCGATTGATCACCTGACCGCTATAGTGTCACCGATAACAACACTCGAGAAGATACTCTCTAGTACTTGGGTAGTCGGGTAGTACGGTTAAGGGTACGGTCTATCCTCCTTAGTTAGCGCCCTGAGATATTGGGCCGAGTACTACTATTGGACCCCGCATGTATATCAGAGAGTTATAGCACATGGCAGACCATTGTCTGTAGAACCCTTGAATACCTAACCCTTGGGGAACAGAAACATAAAAAAATTAAAACATACAAGATCTATTGCCGTGCAACTGTGTTCAGGTTGCCAAGTAAATACACATTTCTTTATGGTTAAGCATTTGGGAATTTCCTCTCTGGATTAATCTTCAGACCGAAGTGTTGGGCAACCCAAATGGAACATTACTTCTCTTTATACGACATTATAGATGACTTGGCCAAATTCCGGTTTGGTGTTCTCCATCTAGATCAAGAACATTGGCAATGGTGACAATGGAGAAAAACCTCTCGTCAAGGGTATATTACTTGGACACACTTTGTGGCAGATCTTTATGAACACTTTGACACTGACACCAACCATTTGGGCTGTTTGACAAAGATGAAACAATTAGGAACAATGGAAGACTTTATAGTTTCCTTTGAGCGCCTGGATTTTAGAACATAGGGCATGTCTGATGCCTTTTTCCGAGAGTGTTTTATTAGCAACCTCAAGGATGAAATTTGGGCCCATGTCCTCATGTCTCGGCCTGAGAGTTGGGTGGAGGCTACCAAAAGAGCTAAAGAAGCACAACAGGTTGTATCTGCTCAAAATCGCAAACCCTCCACCTTCTAAAGCCTCATGAATCATGTTTTCCGTCCTTTTATCCACCATTTTGTCTTAGTTTTCTTTGATGATATCCTCATCTATATCAAAACCTGGATAGACCATCTTGCTCATGTGGATCGAGTTCTCCATCTACTCTCTCAACACCAACTTTTCCTGAAACAGTCTAAATGTGCTTTTGGCGCTTCAGAAGTAGAATACTTGGGTCATCTGGTTGGCAAAGATGGCATCAGGGTGGATGCTAAAAAGATTGAAGCTATGCAAGACTGGCCTCACCCAAAGACTCTTAAAAGCTTGCATAGATTTCTAAGCTTAACAGGGTATTATCACAAGTTTGTTAAGAATAATGGGAAGATTGCAACACCTCTCACTGCTCTCCTAAAAAAGAACTCTTTCAATTGGACTATAACCATTGCTCAAGCTTTTTAGACCTTGAAGATGGCCATGTGCACCACTTCAGTCCTCGCCCTTCCCGATTTCACAAAGACCTTTGTGTTGGAATGTGATGCCTCAGGGAAAGGAATTGGTGCTGTCCTTATGCAAGAGGGGCGACCTTTGGCCTTTACCAACAAGCAACTATCTGAAAGAAATTTGGGCAAATCCATCTATGAAAATGAAATGTTGGCTATTCTGCATGCTGTGGATCCGTGGTGTCCTTATCTATTGGGGCAACATTTCCAAATTAAGACAGACCATCAAAACTTCAAGTATTTTCTGGAACAACGCATTTGCTCCCCAGAACAACAAAAATGGGTGACTAAACTCTTTGGATATGATTATGAGATCATTTATAAGAAAGGAAAAGACAATGTGGTTGCGGATGCACTTCCCGAAAATATGAAGACGAAGGATCCCTTTATTCTCTTTCATTCATTGTACCAGATTGGCTTCAAGCCGTTCACTAGGAATGGCTACATGATCCCAAAAGTTCGTAGTTGATCCACCAATTGCAGTCCAAGGCTCCAGCTTCCCCAGGGTACTCTTGGCTCCATGAGGAACTTCGATACAAACGTTGTTTGTATTTAAGTAAACAATCAAAGCTTAAATCCATGGTACTTTCTGAGCTTCATGCTACACACACAACAGGACACTCCGGGTTCACCAAAACCTATGACAGGGTCAAACGTTCCTTTTTCTGGGATGGTATGAAACATGACATTCGTAATTTTGTAGCTGAATGTGATGTGTGTCAACGCAACAAGGGAGAAACAATTAAATCATCGGGCACACTACAACCGCTCCCAATTCCACCTGCTACTTGGAAGGATATCTCTATGGATTTTATTATCAGCTTACCCAAATTGGGAAATAAATCCATCATCATGGTGGTTGTTGATCGCCTTTTCAAGTATGCTCATTTTTGCGCCCTTCAACACCCGTTTACAGCATCCATGGTGGCTCAAATCTTCATGGATTAGGTCTTCAAGCTTTATGGCATGCCACACTTTATTGTTCTGATCACGATCCAACTTTCACAAGCAATTTTTGGCAAGAACTGTTTAAGATACAAGGCACCGAATTGCATCTCAGCACAACTTATCATCCCCAGACTGATGGCCAAACAGAGGTTGTCAACAAGTGTTTGGAAACATATTTGAGGTGTTTTGCCTCGGAAAAGAAAAATCAGTGGGATCAATGGTTACCCTTAGCTGAATAGTGGTACAACACTTCATACCATACTGCTACATGCATGACTCCTTTTGAAGCGGTATATGGACAGAAGCAACCTTCAATTCTCTCATACTTACCGGGTGCCTCGAAGGTCTAGGGGGTTGACCCAACACTTACAACTCGAGAGGCTATTCTCCGTACCCTCAAAGAGAATTTGGTCATGNCGACTGCAACGTTACAAGCAAACTTCCCTCAAGGCCAAGAATTGTTAGAAGCTAGCGCCCAAATTTTATGGTCCTTATACCATACTCAAGCATGTGGGAGAAGTCGCTTATTAGTTAGCTTTTCCCAACAATTCGAAGCTACTTCTTGTTTTTCATGTTTCATGCTTAAAGAAGGTGATTGGAGCTAAGTGCCAAATTCAAACCAACCTTCCAGAGTTAGCTGAAGAAGGATCCATTTGGCTACAGCCAGAAGTAGTTTTGGACTAGCGTGAGCGTCGCCTACGTCAGAGAACCATCAAGGAAGTGCTAGTACAATGGAAAGATACAAATCCAATAGACGCCACTTGGGAACCAACTACCATTCTGCAGCAATTTCCTCATCTCAAGCCTTGAGGACAATGTTGTTTTTAAGGGGGTGGACATGTTAGGGTCCTAACCCGCACATAGGTAGAACAATATATTCAGATGTAATAAAGGTCAATATTAATAAGGCCTTTCAATAAAATAGAATAAGGCGGATGTAGGAAGACCTAATAGAAGCTTCTGCTTCTAGAATGATCTTCCTCTAGATGCTTCTTTTTAGTATAAATAGGAGTTGAGGGTATGAGAACCCTAGCTTGGATATTATTGTAATAGAGATCTGATCAACTGGAGGTTGCCCCCTCAAAGAGGCCCGTGAACATTGCTTTCAGATTCAAAGTGCTATTTTTTTTGTTATTCTTATATCATTTCAGTGTTATTGTGGTGAATGTTTTGATTCTATTGCTATTATTCTGCCATTACTAGTATTTTATTTCAGTTCTGCATACATTTTATATTTGGTATATTACACAATGGGATGTATCCACCATAGTAGCATATCTCTACTGTCTGGAGACATGCAATCTCCATCATATCAACTGATATCAACCTGCACGGAAACAATGTTATGATATAAACTGAGTCACTTGGGCCATTCTTCTACTCACATCTATGAGATCTGGAAGAGCACATGCCTTCAAAGTAGAACATCAATGATGGGCTATCTGGACTATTCTTCTCAAGCAAGGAAGAATAATTTTCCTTATTTCTGAGACTAGACCATTCCCTATCCGGGCCATTCCTCCGGCACTAAAACAAAGTGCAACCTAGAGAGAATGAGTCTGCCCTAGGGAATGCCTGTCCCTGATTGCTAAACCTGGACCATTCACCTATCTGGGCCATTCTTCTGGCACTAAACAAAGTGCAACCTAGAGAGAATGAATCTTCCCTAGGGAATGACTGTCCTGCACCAACCTCCAAAATAGACCATTCTTCGAAATTGCTTACAATTGTGAGATTCGAAAGAATGATTGTCTGGTGAGGCTGACCGGTCTTCTTGACCACTAATAAAAGTGACCATCAAGAAGAGAGACCGTCCTAGACCATTCCCCATGTTAACCACAATGGGAAATCATTGTCTATGGTACATTAGCAATCCATCGAACCATTTCATTGCGAAAATGACTGTTCAATCTGGACCATTTTCTGAACTAGAAAATGCCCGTCGGTCAGAAATCTCAAACCACTTTCAGAACTTGGAAAGGAACTGCCCAAGCTGGACCATTTTTCAAACTTGAAAATGACTGTCCTCAATTCAATGATATGTCAGTGCTCCCTCCCAACCTGGAGAGTCATTTCTTCCCTTTCAGCTAAGGGAGTTATTTCCACGATCCCCAATTTGTTTGGAAATATGCAAACTTTATTTTGGACAGAGGCTTTGTCAGGATATCTACTGTCTGCTCATCTGTGGGGATATACTGGAGATTTACTTCTCCTTCATGGACTTTATCTTGAATAAAGTAGTATTTGATCTCAATGTGTTTTGACCATTCATGAAACACTGGGTGTTTTGATAGCCTTATACAACTTTGATTGTCACAGTGTATTATGGTCGAATCTAGAACCTGATCAAATAATCCGGAGATTAGCTTTCTTAGCCATATTGTTTCTGTACATGCCTCACATGCTGCGATATATTCTTCTTCTGTTGTGCTGAGTGCAACATAATTCCGTTTCCTGTTGCCCCAAGATATCATAGCGGAGCCCAAGTTGAAACACATCCCTGAAGTACTCTTTCTGTCTTCTGCACTTCCTGCCCAATATGAATCTGTGAATCCATGAAGCTGTATGTCACTGGATACGGTATATCTTAAACCATAGTTTAGTGTCCCACAAATATATCTTAGAACATGCTTTGCAGCTGTCCAATGCTCATGTCTAGGTTCCACCTGGAACTGACTTAGTGTGTTCATGGAAAAGAAAATGTCTGATCGAGTATTTACCAAATACATTAATAACCCAATCAATTGTCAATATAGTGATGGATCTACTAGATCAGAATATGAGTCTCTTACTTTTCTTATATCTGTGGTCATAGGAGTGTCCATGGATTTGCAATTCATCATTCCAAACTTCTGAAGAATCTTTATTGCACACTTTCCTTATCCAAGGAATACTTCACCACACTTCTGCCATACTTCTAGTCCCAAGTAATAATGCATGAGACCAAGATCTTTCATGTCAAACTCAGAAGCTAGTTCCTTTTTGCACTGGATGATGAGGGACTTTTCACCTATTAGGAATAGATCGTCGACATATAGCAGTAGAATCACAGGTGCATTGTTCATGACTTTGTAGTAAAGATTTGGATCTACATGACTTTTGGAGAAACCAAGTCTCATTAGATAGTTGTCTATTCTGTCATACCAAGCTCTTGGAGCTTGCTTGAGTTCATATAAAGCTTTCTTTAGTCTGCAAACATGAGTGTCTCTAGAATGTACTTCAAACCCTTGAGGTTGTTCAATGTATACTTCTTCTTTGATTGCTCCATTGAGGAAAGATGTCTTTACATCCATCTGATGTAAACTCATCCCATGGAAGCGACAAGAGACATGATAACTCTAATGGAAGTATATCTGGCAACCAGAGAAAATGTTTCGTCATATTCTTCTCCCTCCTTCCGGGAGAACTCTTTAGCTACAAACCTTGCTTTGTATTTATCCATGCTTTCGTCTACTACATGTTTGATCTTATATACCCATTTTGAAGTTACTACCGATTTTTCTTTAGGTCTAGGCATAATTTCCCATACATCATTTTTCATGATGGACTGATGTTCTTCTGTCATGGCTTCTTTCCATTGTTTCTTCTGAACTGACTCTTCAAACGTGGTAGGTTCTTTGTCTAGAAGCTTTGTCATACATGCTGCATAGCTGGAGAATCTTTTGGGCTTCTTACTTTTTCTGAAGGTCCCACTTGGGGCCTTGAGTCTTTCTGCTTCTTGTAGCGTAGCTTCAAGCCAAGCTGCTCATTTTTTGGTCTTAGGTATAGTGTCTGAATCAATGGTCTCACATGGTTGCATCGGATGATCAAGTTGTTCCTTTTCTTCATTCTGGTTTTCTAGAAGGCACGTGCCTTCTTCAATAGGCTCTTCATACTCTTCTTCTTCTGTAGTTTCTTCTATGGATTTCTTGAAATCCATCTTTTCATTGAAGGTCACGTCTCTGTTGACTTCAATCTTATGTTGTTCTGGGATATAGATTTTATAAGCCTTGGATGGTTCACTATATCCCACGAATATGCCCTTCTTTTCTGAGGGTTTTAATTTATTCCTTTTATCCTTGGGAATGTGAAAGGCATCCAAAGATTCTTAAGTTTTCCACATTAGGTTTATTTCCTGAGAAGGATTCTTTTGGAGTCATGTCCTTCAATATGTGGTGAGGACTTCTGTTTTGAACATATATCGCTGTCATGACTGCTTCTCCCCATAAGAACATAGATAAACCTTGATTGTTTAGCAATGCCTTCACGGTTTCTTCAATAGATCTGTTCTTCCTTTTTGCTACACTATTTTGTTGAGGATTATGAGGAACAATCAACTCCCTCCTAATCTCTGTCGATTTGCAAAAGGAAACAAATTCCTTTGATGTGTATTCTCCTCCGTTATTTGTTCTCAAGGTCTTGATTTTCTTGTTTGTGAGGTTCTCTATCTCTGCCTTGAATTCTTGAAACTTGCTGAATCCTTCGTCCTTTGTCTTTAAGAGATATAATCAAGTCTTTCTTGAGTAATCATCTATGAATATTACATAGTAGAGAGAACCTCCTAGAGATTTGACTGGCATCAGACTGCAAACATTTGAATGTATTAGATCTAGAATCTCCTTAGATCTATTGTTGCTGCTTGGGAATGGTTTCTTAATATTCTTTCCAAGAGCACATCCTTTGCAGATTCCTTCGTGTGTAGACTGTAATTCTGGTATTCCTTCAACCATCTTTTTGAGAAAAGGCAATGCTTGATAGTTAATATGAGCGTACCTTCTGTGCCAAATTTCATTGGGATTGACTTCATCAAGTACAAGAGCTTCTTCATTTTGTTCTAGTAGTCTATATAGATTTCCTTCACGGGTTCCAATAACCCTAGCATTCTCTATGCTGGAGTCTTTGTGCCAAGATAACACTTTTCCATCTACGAAAGCTATTCTGTTTCCTTTGTCTTCTAGGCAAGATATAGATACAAGATTCTTTTCTAAACCAGGTACATATAAGACATTGCTCAAATGAACATTGTTACTTGTTTTCAACTTGACAGAGGCTTGTCCAAATCTTTCGACTGGGTAAGTGATTTTGTCTCTAAGCTCTACCTTGTATGATGTCTTCCTTTCATTTAGATTTGAGAGTCTATCTTGATCCCCTTTCATATGCCTAGAAGCTCCACTGTCAATTATCCACATGTCATCTTCAATCGTTCCTGTGAGTGCTGAGTAGTGTCGATGACTAGTCTTTTCATTCATGACTTCTGTTGACTGGTGACTGGTCATGCTTTGATTCAAAACTTCAACCTTGACATTTCTGCCTTCTGAGAGTGCCAAGAGGTGCGCTGGACTAGGGTGCACTTGAATGCCTTCTTCTTGAGCAAGATGTTCCATCATAAGGTGCTGGATCGAGTTTTTAGGGTTTCTGCAACTGCACCTACTAGTAACCCTAGTGGTAGTGTATTGGAAGCTGCTCCTGCTAGTAAACCCTAGCGACATTTCTTCAATGAGCTTAGTATCCTAATGGCTATGCTTCCTTCCAGTGGTTAGACTGAATGAAGGAGGTGTGGGCCATAACCTATTAGAATGTGCTCGTTTAACCATAGACAATATCACTATTCTCACCCAACCATAGGCCAAAGCCACCCTCGAGCACCTTGACCTTGACAGAGAGAAGAATCCTGGTAGAAAACCAATAGCCAAGCAAGGCTAATGCACCAAGAAAGAAGTAACCAAAGCTGATCAGAGAGTCCAACCTAGAAATATAGAAACAATAGACTTCAGAACTGGCGGCAACACCTTCTCCAAGACTTGCGTACAAGACTGCCAAACTGCAGTGCGTACAAGACTGCCACACTGCGATTTTGAGAATTGTGTGTAAAGTGAAGATCGATGCCCTATATTTATACTAGCTCTAGCAGATTGCCTGGGCCGACTTCTCATTCTGGGTACTAATTAATTCATATTAATTATCTCTCTTAGCCGACAACTCTTCTAGGGTTACATTCACTTCTTTTCTTGCTTCCAGAATATTCTAATCTTGTCAAAGGTCACAATGGAGGTTGATACCTTCCGAAGCTACCATAACATCAAAAAAAATGTGTGTGTTATTTATTTGATGAACAATCCTTGCACAATCACCAAACTAAAGGATGTGTGCACAAAAATTTATTCAAGACTTGAAACCAAGAACTCACCAACATATATAAATATATATACATTTATATTTATATTTACAGTTGGGGTTCAACCTAGGGGTATTACATTCCCCTCCCCCTTATTTATGCACTATCCTTAGTGCATTGGATACACATGTATAATCAAAACTTTCAAAAGTCCTCAAAGAGATGCAGATACTCTGCCCACATAACATCTTCTTGTTCCCAGGTTGCATCTTCAGGACCGTAACATGTCCACTGGACCTTTACTAGTCCTACTGCGCGATTCCAGAGCGTCTTGACTACCTGATCCAATATGCACATTGGTTGAACTCGAAAATCACCCTCTTTCTCCACTCGAATGACATTCCAATCAATGACATGATTAGCATCAAGTACACACGTTTTAAGTAAGGAAACATGGAATACATTATGAATACTCAAGGATGCAGGTACAACCAACATATATGCGACATGACCAATCCTCTATAGGATTATGAATGACCCACAATATCTTGCTGCTAGCTTAGAGAAATTACTCAACTTCAGGGAACGTTGTCTTGCTTTTACTCTTAGGAACATATGGTCACCCACTTTAAATTATATAAAAGTTCAACCTTTATCTGCACAACTTCTCTGTCTGTCTTGGACAACTTTTAAATTTTGCTTTATTTTTACCATCTGCTCTTCCATTTTCCGAAGCAGATTTGTCCCAACCATTACGCGGTCTGCTAGGTTATCCCAACTCACAGGTGTGCTGCACCTTCTACCATACAATGCTTCAAATGAATTCATCTCTGAGGATGCTTGATACCCATTGATGTAAGCAAACTCTACTAAATGAAAGTAGTCTTCCCATTTTGATGGTTTATCCATCACATACATCCTTAACATATCTTTTATTACATGATTTACTCTCTTTGTTTGTCCATTATATTCTGGGTGATATGTCGTGCTAAAATTTGAAGTGAACTTGGGATCTTTGTCAGACGCAATTTCCTTAGGCACACCATGCAATTTAACAATTTCTCTCATGTAGATATCGACAATATTAGCTACTTTGTAAGTTGACTTCACTAGAACAAAATGGGAAGCTTTAGTGAGCTTATTGTTAATATTATGGTAGCTTTGGGAGGTATGAGCCTCCATTGAGACCTATGATGAGATTAGAATACTCCGGAAGGAAGCAAAGAAGTGAAGGAAACCCTAGACAAGTTGTCGGCTGCATAAATATATTTAATATGAATTTATTAATACCCAAAAGGAGAAGTCGACCCCAGTTAAACTACCCAGACTACTATAAATACAGGGCGCTAGTTCTCATTATTCTCATCTCAGCAGTTGTAGAGTGAACTGGATCTGCGCAGGTGCAGTTGCAGCTTGTGCGCAAGTTTCTGGGAAGGTGTGCACTAGCCTTTGGGTGGGATTATCTGATCAGCTTGGGTTCCATTCTTGATTGGTGCATTAGCCTCTCTTGGCTATTGGATTTCTACCGGGATTCTCTTCTCTGTCAAGGTCAAGGTGCTCGGAGGGTGGCTTCGGCCTGTGGTTGGGTGACAAGGGTATCTTCAATGGTAAAACGAGCACAATCTTCTATATTCTAATAGGTTATGGGCCCGCACCCCCTTTAGTCAGCCTAAAATGCTGGAAGGAAGCATAGTCGCTAGATATTGAGCTTGTTGAGGAACTAGCGCTAGGGTTACTAGCAGGAGCAGCTTCCAAAAACACTGCAGCTAGGGTTACTAGCAGAAGCAGTTGCAGAAACCCTAAATCTCTGATCCGACACCTTGTGATGGAGCATCTCACCCAAGAAGAAGATATTTAGATGCACCCTAACTCAACGCACCTCTTGGCTCTCTCAGAAGACAGAAATGACGAAGTTGAAGTTTTGGATCAAGGCATGACCAATTACCAGTCAACCGAAGACATGTGTGAAACAATCAGTGTTTTACACTACTCAACACTTACTGGGATGATTGAAGATGATATGTGGATAATCGATAGTGGAGCTTCCAGGCACATGACGGGAGATCAAGACAGACTCTCAAATCTAAATGAGAGAAAGACATTGTACAAAGTGGAGCTTGGAGACAACAACGCTTACCCTGTCGAAGGATTTGGACAAGCCTCC
>JASDQU010275375.1:780-15044 GCA_032191745.1 Picea mariana
CATTTAGTCCCTCAAAATGGCCCCGGAAGTTAAAACTGCTAAAAATAGTAAATTGCCAAAATTGTCAGAAAACTATTTTGAGCCAGTTGGAAAAGGTGGGTGGCCACCGATATCCATCTAGATCACTCAACACCTCCCCACAAAAAACAAACCTATAGGGGAATCTCATCTTGCTCCAGAGAAAGAAAAGGAACCTCAAAAGAAAAAGGGCAAGAAAGATAAGGTAACTCCATCATCATCCAGAATAGTGAGCCAAAACGAAAAAGCAAGTAAACAAGCAGGGCCCTCTTCCACAATCAATAAGACTTTTAAAAGTCAAGAATCAAAACGTAAAACCAAATTAGTAGAGGAGACTTCAACAGTAGCACATGAGGAGAAGGGTCATAAGACAAAAGCTGTGAGGAAAGGGAAGAATAGCTCAGAAAATAAAAGTGAGCAATCTATAGAACAATCCCCTATAAGCATTCCTCAAATAGAAAAGAAGAAAAGGAAGCTTGTGAGCACCCCTGATCCAGTACCCCCTTGTAAAAGAACCACAAGGAGCATGGAAAAGAAAGGAAAAGCAGTTGCCAATCCTCATACACATGAAGATCCAATAGATCTTACCTCCCCTTCTGAAGACCTATCAGTCTAGGATGACATCCCTAGTTTGACCGAGGAACAAGTCGCTATTACTTTATGTGGGATGAGGGAGGAAGTGGAGGAAAGAGAATACATCCAGCCAGAAACAATGGAGTCAACAAGAACCTTAACAAAAGCACAGATGAAAAAAAAGGTTGGGGAGCTACAAAAACAAAACTAGGAACTCAAACAAGAAGTGAAGGAATACCAGCTATTGGACAGGTATATCAAAATGGAAAACGAGCAACTGAAGGAAACCAACTAGCAACTTCAAGATGACCATGAAGAGACTTCTAATAAGCTCAAGAAGGTACTAAGACTCTTGCAATACATTAGGGTCATAAAAAGAGAGCTGAAAGAAGAAGCCTCATCCATCAACATCATTGATCCATAGAAGTAAAGAATGGAGTCTCAAATTTTGAAAATTTTGGGTTTGTTTCAGTTGCATGTGGACATGTGATGGTTTTGGCATGGGGGAATGTTGAGCCTCTAAATTTACATCCCCACTACCCTATTATACTCATCATCTATACCTTTTTGGCTTACCTAAGCTTGGATAAATGACAAAGAACACTACCATTAGCCATTGATGAGGTCATAAGGTAAAGTATAATTAATTCATGCATTTTTGTGGTTTATTGAGCTAGGAGACTAAATGTTTCATGTAATAATATTTTAATTTTCCATGTATAACCTTTTACCTCTAGATGAGTCCAGCCTTTCTGTACCAGCTCATCCATCCGGTACTTATGCGCCAGATTTCCACTGTCTGAATCTGGTACCAAGCACACCTTCCATTCATATCCAGTACCAAATCTCACCTGTCGCGATTCGGTACCAATGGCCACAGACTATCACAATCCGGTACCAACCACTTGTGCACTGTTCGGATCCGATACCATTTACTAAATCTCACCTGTCACGATCCGGTACCAATATAGGAAGCAGAATATACCAAGTTGAGCTCCAGATCGTACTAAAGATAATTGTTGGATGTTTTCTGAATCATTAAAGATCTAGCAAGGTTATGATAAGCTTTTTTGTCTATTTCTTCATCCTCATACACTTCATGTCATGAGGATGAAGCTTAAAATATGTAACCGAATATATAAATTTGACAATTGAATGATTTGCTAAAGATTTCACCTCCTTGTGTTTCATGACTAAGATTGTTTAAATAGTCATGGCAAGGATGGTGGAGGTAGTAGAGAGTTCATATAATCCAGCATGTGAAGCAGCGTTACATATTGTAGAACACATTCTGACTTGAATTTTAATAGAAGGATGTCATTTATTTCCAATTCTTGATCATTTATGAATGAATGTGAGTTGAGTTGTTAGCATAGTTTAATTCTATGTTTTGAAATTTAAGTAAGAGGAATGTGTGGATTGAAAGAAAGCTTACTGTAGACTCCAATCGTTGACCTGTTGAAGCGACAAGGGCCCACTTCCCAACAAAGGTCATCATCCTTATATATTAGTGTTAGTAGTTGATTTCAATAGTATTGATGTTAGATTAGTTGAATCTTAATTCTTTCAGATGATAGCAGTATAGATTAGACTAGGATTTTGATTATACGATCGTTTGGAGATCTTTACTTACCCTGTTTTGCATATGTTATGTTTCTGTTTTTATGAATTTGATTTTGTTTCATGGACATAAATGTTGGTAGTAGTAGTCAGACATATTTGAAGGAGAACTAGTGAAGTTTACAACAGCACATTGTGAACCACAACATACTTAGTATATTGACTATTGAACTACCCATGCTATGTCTTGATGATTGATGTGTGATTTTCCTTTCAGAAGTGTGATTGCATAGTTAGTTTTATGGGTCAGATAGCAGAGTTGATCTGTCAAAGAACTCCATATAATATTTGCATGTGCCATAATGGAGTAGATAGCCCCTCTGTGAAATACAACCAAAGTGTGTTTTGATTTGCTAGTTTGTTTTGTTTCCATCACTCATAATCTAGAATAGTTCTATACTCATGACATTAGAATTACATTTCTTACGGGTGTCTTGCAACTCTGTTGATTACGAATCCTAGATTGATAATTAATGAGTGCATTATACTAAACATATAATTAGCACACCAGTGTACCTAAACCAACAAGGTTGACACATCAACAAATGGATGAAAGAAGATAGGACTATGTTTCAATTGTGACATCAAGTACATTAAGGGGCATAAATGCGGTGAGAAGAAATTATTCTACATAGACTGTGAAGAGGAAGAAGATCAAGAATTGGAGATGTCACAAGACCCAAATCTAGAAGAGACTACTCCAACAATATATTGTTATGCTTTGGTTGGCATCGTTACTCCACAAACCCTCAAGATACAAGGATACATAAAACAAAACAAAAAAAGGTAACATAATTGATTGATTTAGGTAGCACCCATAATTTCATCAATTACAAATTAGCAAAATATCTCAATTTTTTTGTATATCTTGCGCCAAAGTTTCAAGTAATGATTGCAAATGGAGGTACCATAAATTGTGCAGGGAAATGTCATAGTATTAAGCTCAACATTGGGGAGTATTTTCTGTATATCCCCATGATTTCCATCAAAATGGGGGGTGTTGATGTTGTATTAGGGGTCCAATGGTTGCAATCACTGGGAATAGTGGCCTTTGATTTTAAAAATCTTTGTATGAGATTTTCCTTAAATGGAAAGGAAATTGAGCTTAGAGGTATCCAAGGGAAACCCTCTAAAGTGATAAGCTATAATAGCATGGAAAGATTACTCAAAAAGGGACACCAAGGTGTAATTGCACAATTGTGCTCACTTGATGTTCAAACATCTATAACACCAACTCCATCAGATCTCTAAATAATTATCAACAATCATTCCAAGGTATTTGGTGAAATGCCTAAGGTTCTTCCACCTAATCGAGACCATGACCATGCTATTCATTTGCATCCAGGAAGTGTACCACCTAAGATTACACCTTATAGGTATCCATATGCAAATAAGAGTGAGATTGAACGTATGATCCAAGAAATGTTAGAGGTTGGCATCATTCAACATAACCAAAGTTCTTTCTCTTCACCAGTGGTATTGGTTACAAAAACGATGGCTCATCGCATGTGTCCTTATTATAGACAACTCAAAAAAATGGCCATCAAAGATAAGTTTCCTGTTCCTGTCATTGATGAATTATTAGATGAATTACATGGAGCAAAATTCTTTACTAAGTTGGATCTTCATTTGGGATATCATAAAATCAGGATGAGACAGGAAGACATTCCTAAAGAAACTTTTAGAACACATGAAGGTCGTTATGAATTTTTGGTTATGCCATTTGGACTGACTAATGTACCTTCAACATTTGAAATCTTGATGAATTCTATTTTCAATCCCTTCCTTAGAAACTTTGTGTTAGTATTTTTTGATGACATACTAATCTACAAAACATCTTGGCAAGAGCATGTACAACATGTTGACAGAGTATTACAACTATTGGAAGATCAAAAACTTTATGCAAATCCTTCCAAGTGTGCCTTTGGGGTTCAAGAAGTGGAATATTTGGGTCATATTGTGTCTCATGAAGTTGTAAAAGTGGACCCTATCAAAATTAAATCTATAAGGGAATGGCCAATTCCCAAAACCTTGAAGAAACTTAGAGGATTCTTAGGATTGACAGGATATTACCACAAGTTTGTCAAGAACTATGGTCAAATAGAAGCACCTCTAACAACAGTATTAAAGAAGGAATCATTTTCTTGGACAGAAGAAGTAACCAAAGCTTTTGAAAAACTTAAGGAGGCTATGTGTACAACTCTCGTCTTAACCACACATGACTTCACAAAAACATTTATTGTGGAGTGTTATGCCTCAGGTCATGGAATTGGTGTCGTTTTAATGCAAGAAGGAAGGCCCCTTACCTTTGAAAGTAGACAACTTAAAAGGAAAAACTTATTCAAACCCATTTATGAAAAAGATATGTTGGCCATACTACATGCAGTTTCGAAATGGCGCCCCTACCTAATAGAAAGAAACTTCAAGGTAAAAACAGATCATGACAATTTGAAGTACTTTTTGGAGCAACGATTATCTTCAGAAGAGAAACAAAAATGGGTTACAAAGATGTTTGGTTATGAATTTTAAATTATATAGAAAAAAGGAAAATATAATGTTGCAAAAGATGCCCTTTCTAGGAAATAATAAGAAACAGAAGGTTCACTATGTGTTATTTCTATTCCGCAATCGGATTGGGTGGAAGAAGAAAGGATAGAATGGAATCAAGATCAAGAGGTATGCAGTATCATTCAAAAACTACATGAAGACCCCAGTTCAGTATAAAAGTTTGTAAGGAAGAACGATTTTCTATGGTATCATGATCGCCTATACTTATGTAAGAATTCCCAACTCAAACAGAATATCCTTATGGAATTGCACACTTCTTCTATAGGGGGACATTTAGGATTCTTGAAAACATACCACAGGGTCAAGAGGGATTTTTAATGGAAAGGTCTTAAAAATAATGTTCAAAAGTTAGTGTCAGAATGTTTGGTCTGCCAATGTAATAAGGGAGAGACAATCAAGACTCCAAGTCTCCTACAACCATTAGCTATACCAAGCCAACGTTGGGAAGAAGTTTCCATGGATTTTGTTACAGGTTTACCAAAATCAGAAGGAAAGACCGTCATCGTGGTAGTAGTGGATCGACTAACAAAGTGTGCCCATTTTTTCTCTCTTTTTCATCCTTTTAAAGAAAGAACAATAGCAACAACATTCATGGAAATAGTTCAAAAACTACATGGAGTTCCCAAGATTATTGTAAGTAAGATAGACCCAATTTTCACAAGAAATTTTTTGATTGAATTATTTTTTTGTTTTGGTACTCAATTGGCTCATGGTTCATATTACCACCCTCAATCTGATGGGAAAATTGAGATTGTGAATAAATGTCTAGAAGAATATATTCATTTTTTTGAATCCGATAAATAGACACAATGGGTCAAGTGGTTTCCCTTAGTGGAATGGGCATACAACACATCCTTCCGTACTTCATAAAAAATGTCCCCATTTCTGGCACTTTATGGATATCATCCTCCATCCATCACATCACCCTTGAAATGGAATACAAAGGTTCAAGCAATGGAAGGCCACATAGGGAACCAACAAGAGGTCCTAAAACTATTGAAGGACAACTTGATTATGGCACAAAACAGGATGAAACAACAAGCAAATCAACATCACAAGGAAAGGGAATTTGAGGTGGGGGATTGGGTATTTCTAAGACTACAACCATACAAAAAAATGTCCCTCAAGCAAAAAAAGAAGGACAATAAACTAGCACCCAAATATTCTGGCCCCTATAAGGTTTTGCAAAGGATTGAAAGTATGGCTTACAAATTGGAGTTGACTCCATCTTCACGTGTACATCTAGTGTTCCATGTTTCTTGCTTAAAGAAGGTCATCAACAACAAGATCCTGGTCCAAATAATTTTACCAAAGATTAATGAAGAAGGGAAAATCATACTAGAGCCAGAAACAATCCTTGAAATGAGAATTAAGCAGCTGAGAAATCGAGCAATTACAGAACCTACTAGTGGAAGAGGCGACATGGGAAGATGTGTTCTTCATGCAGAAGCATATGTGGTTAGACAAGTGTTTTGGAAAACAATTGTTTCAAGGGGATGGGCATGTTAAGCCCTAGACAAATCCCCATGATATGTATAAATCCCCTTATTATGCCCTAGATATTGAATTATTACATTTCTAGTAGGTCGGCTAGAACCCTTCTTTGCACCCTTTCATTATAATTGTAACCCTTTCATTATATATATATATATATCAAGGAGATATAGTATTAGGATCACTTATCTCATCTCATATTTTGTTCTGAAGTTTATATATTGTAAAAGAGGTTTCCCCCTCGAAGTGGACTAGATTTTATTGATTTCTTATCATTTTTAAGGTGTTGGGTCATAAAAAATTGTATTTAATGGTGAACTTGACAATATATCCTTCCTTAATCCACTCAAATTGAAAGTCTATGGATCTATCACACCTATTATTCATATATTTCATCCTATTGACCGTAGTATGGTCCCACACAAATGATTCTTGGGCTCCCCATGAAACATTAATTATCGACTGCCTCTTTACCCATTCATACAAAAAATAAGGAAACCGAGCAAAGAAAATTTCATGCAAATATGTATATATGTACCTTTGTTTCTGACTTTCAACATTGATCACCAGGTTCTTGGTCTCTCATCATGTAAACTTGTCCTCCTTCTCATATAACCAGTCTTATATTTCCTTCATACAAGGTTTACACTTCATCTCCTTTAACAATCAATAAAAAACCTTCAGGTACTGAAAACAGAACCATTTTTTGGTTCGTTAGAAGGGGATATAGAGCTAGGGTTCAATAGGAGTGACCAACAAAGCCTCATAGGCACTGACATATTCAATCCTCTAGAACTTGAGAAGGTCTCACCCAAGATGCCATGAGAATGACAGAGGCCATAAGTCTTGTGATGGGTGTGAAGGAATTATGAAGACAAGAAAGTTGCATAGAGGATAATCATTCATTCATTCATAACTTATTACAATATTACTATACAAAAGAAAGTAAACACATAAACAACCAAACCATAACACATGAAATGAAAAGAGATAGACATTCAGATTTCATTCATTAAGTCCATTAGTAAAACATAATAGAGATGTTCCAGGCACTAATATCTCTTTCTTTAATTCATACATACATATCCATTCCCCCTAAACAATAGATTCATGCAAAACTATTACAAAACTCGAATCGGATGTCTTGCTCTATTCCAACTCACACTCTTCTATCACTCTCAGTTACTCTCTTCTTAGTGAATAAAAATCCCAACCCCTTTACATGTTAGCAATCAGCCCCCCATATCTTTCTTGGAGCATGGAAATCCTAACTTACTTGTCATCACATCCATATCTTTACCCATGATCATTCAGGTGGTTACAAAATCAATTACAATGATTTATGAAGATCTTTTCAAATTCAATCTACATGTGGTCTTTTCTTGATTTCTTGCACACAGTACAAAATGGATTGGCACACATAGTATTCCCTTAGCTAGTGTGTAGATGTTTTCCTTGGTTCTATGCTACTTCTTCTTGGGCACGCACGCAAGTTTGTTTTTAGTGCATGCGCAACTTCTTCAAAACCTTAGGTGCCAACACACTTCAACATTTCAAAAATGAAATAAGTACATGGAGAACCAAATGAATTAAGCCTACTTCAATGAACTTTCTAAACCCATAACTAAATATGTCAACCACAACTCAAATGAGTCAACATAGGGTATTCAACGAATGGTCTTATTACAAAGGGTTGGGCATTCAATGAATACATAGAGAATTTTCAAGTACTTAAATTAAAAGGCACAAATGAAAGAAAATCTAATAGGAGACATCTATATCATTTCAAATTTGAGGTTGATTATATAATACATAACATGTAGCAAGGATGTTCAAACACTTGTCTTAAGGAATCTATCAAAATCACTCATGGAATTTGAAGTTGAAGAATAGTATCAATCTCTTCCCATTGTTTATTTGGGCATGAATGAACATTATTGTTGATTTCGTTAAATAAATTTGGCATCTACAAAATAATAGATATAGAATGACTTCTCCCAGACCAGTGTTCCTTCAATTTTTATATTACCCATGAGGAATGCTTCATATTAAAATAGATGTCAGGATTCACAAATTCTTACACCCACTTCAATATGAGTTAGACAATTAAAATACTTAGACAAACTATTATTGACTAATATGGAGAGAGAGGGGATAAGGGACCATTTTCTTAGGCCCATTGTGGTTTGGAACAATGGAGTGCACATGTTAATGATAAGGATGGTTATGAAAATGATGGAGTGCACATGTTAATGATAAGGATGGATATGAAAACAATGGGAGCTACTATCATGTTCATATAAAAAAATGTTATTTTATATAAAATATTATTCARAACATAATTGAGAAGATTGTRAGCAAAACATATTKCTATAAAACAKAAATGAAATCTCCTTAGACTAGTTTTAGTAAAATATTGACAAAATTAGAGGTTGGGTCAATTTCCAATCTTCAATGAGGGGTAACAAATTCTCAATTGAGCTTTCATATTATTAGAAGGGACTAATGCCCTTACTTTTTATGTCTTATCCAACATCTCCCCAATTGATTACCACGTTGGAATATTACCAATTAGAAGGAGAATGTATATTTGACAATGTTATTTGTTTCAATTTTCTCAATAATGCTAAAGAGCGACACAAATTTGTTGAAATAGAGTATTTATAGGGTCAAGATGTCCAAGATCAGTTTAACAAAAAAATGATTCTACTTAATTTTGATTTTAAACTTGTTCACTTTTTTTCTTGAAAGATAAGTTATGATTTATCCCGAGGACAAGAAGAAATTAGATGGTTATGCTAAAAAACAATTTATGTAGGAAAAAACAATGTATTTTTAGTGTAACAATTGGGTCCAATTTCAACCATTACCATATACTGAGAGTCTTTTAGGTAGACTGTTTCAAATTAGCTTCAATGTAGATCTTAAGCAAATAGAAAAGTTGGAAAATTTACCCTATTGAGTAGCAAGGAAACAAACTCACCCAAGAGTCTTGGAATCCAAATATTCAATAAGTAAGTTGGTCATTCACACTCAAATTGAGATTGAAGATAACAATTATGTGATTCAAATTCATATCATATAGGAAAAGGGTAGTAGCTTCCACCCTCTAATCTATGTTTGTATCGCTGTGGTTTTGCTCTTAATTATGGTCTAATTAAAAATAACATGTTTAATTCCTTTTAGTTATTTATGGTTACGATTTTACACATATATGACATATAACTTGACTTATAACTTGAGTTCAAAATTTTGGGGGGAAATCATAAAGTCGTCTAAATGCCTACAAGTGAGGTGCCCCAATGGAGCACATTTATGCAACTACTACATCAACTGTGAGAGAATATGTATCCTACCACTTGGATGTAGGAGCATTATCTCATAGGAGTTGTTCATGCCAAAAAATAAAGAAACAACTACATGGAGCTTCGATGTTCCCATTAGAATGAATTTGGGAACCAACTTTGTGCACCCACCCATTTATTTTTTATGTAAGCCAATGTTTCAACTTTATCCCACTTATCCTGCCTCTAATTATAAGATTGAAAGATCTATCAATCCTCAAATTAAATACAAAGTACAACAAGATATGAGAAACCTTGAGTTGCTTTCAAAGGGTAGGTAAATGTTTTCATAGTACTTACTCATGTATCATTGTAATAATGTTCATGAATAATTATAATTAAAAAAATGTATTTTTTTAAGTCACTTGTTTCAAAGTTATGAAAATGACCAAAAAGTCATTGTATATAGTAGTACACTATTGTCTAGATTTATGTTTTTTTCAATATTTTCCTTGTGATTCATTACTTTTAAAAAACTAAGAAATATTTATACAAACTTTGGTTTCAATTTCAAATTTTAAAAATGCAAAAAAAATCTAAAGATTGAATTGTAAAGCATTTTGCATTTCTTAGTTTTAAAAAACAATAATCATTATTTTTTTATATCACACATAATATTTGTTTGTGAGACTTAGTACATATAAAAAGAATATGAAAGTCTAATCTTTGTACTTCATCTATCAACACACTATAATAGTTTGTCACCTTCTTCAACCTATGTTTTGTAATATTATTGATATCACCAAATTGTACAACCCCACAAAGTCTATTAGATTTAAAATTATTATTTATAAAAATTAATTTACATTTAGGTAATATAAGATAATTTTACAAATTAGGTAATTTTGTATAATTTAACAACTATAAAATTGAGACTTGGAATAAAACCTACCTTGAAATGAGAGCTTCTCTATCAAAAATGTAGAGCATTGAATCAACAACAAACTATCCCCCACCTTTTGATAAAGAGGTTGTGAGAGACTTAGTAGTCTAGTTGTCCCCACTAGACTATAGTCTCATGTATCATGGGGACCAAGACACCCCAAAGCACTTACCTGAGCACCGTGTTATAATATTAAGTTGACTTTGGGAGAAAAGGTGAAATGAAGAAAAGAAAAAGAACATGTGTGAAAAAGATAGGAGTTAACCCCAAGGGTTAACTAACTCAACAAAGAATTAGATCAGGGGTATAAAAGAAAGGAAGGGTGCATCTCTCAAACATTCTGGATTATTATTGATTTTACATTTTGGGCTCTTTAGCACAAAGACTCTTTGAGGGTTTTTAGGTTACAAACTCTAGAGATCAACTCGGTGGTGAAAGATTCCACCTATCTTGATCCAAGCTTGGTCCCGGGGGTGAAATATTCCACCTATCATGATCCAAGCATGGTCTCGGGGGTGAAAGATTCCACCTATATTGATCCAAGCTTGGTCTCGGGGGTGCAATATTCCTCCCACACAATTCTACTTCAGGTTTTGGTCATATCCATCAGTAGAGAAGGAGACAGGGTGCAACTTCAGGGGATTTCTAGCAGGGGGCGCACCATTTGGAGAAGATCCATTTGATCTAAAGAAAGGAGGAGGAGTTTGGGCAAAAGGACTTATGGGTTTTCTTTGTATAGCCTAGGGAATCCTATCTAGGCCATTGTGGAGGAGATTTCTCTGTTATATTATTTATTGGAGCTTGGCACGAGTTGGAGAGAAGGAGGGCACACAGCATATTGAGGATTCAACCATATGGAGGTTCATATATTCATCATTCAACTTGGAACTTTGTCAGGGGGTTGATCTTTCCTCGATCTACATTTCTAGTAATTTTGGTGGTTATTGGAGGTCTTGAGGAAGGAGGACGAAATATTTGGATTTAGAGAGAAGGAGGGGGCACTACGGAAAGTGGATATGCTCATCTGAGTATTCATATCCCCTTCAATCATCTTGAAACTTCATCTAGGAGTTTGTCTTGCCCCGATTTACTGTTCAAGAGATTTTGGTAGGTTTTGGAGGCCTTGAGGAGGGAGGCCGAATTATTGGAGTTCTACATCCATCGAGGAGGGTGCATATCATCCAGAAAATAGGGCTTTAAGTTATTGATAGGGAATCCATTGATCTCATATATTCACCAGTCTATTATGGAGCCTTTGGAGGCTATTATCTTCAGTTTTGTGAAGTCTTGGAGCATCTATTCTTCCAGCTTCATTATTCTTATTGTATTTTATCATATCTATAGATCCATTGTATCTGGATCATTCTACTATCTAAATAAAGGTTAGATCTGAAGTTGTTGATTCTATATTGATGTTATATGCTTGCATCTTGTTTTTTTTTATGATATCTTTTCAGATCTACATCTCCATGTTATGATATCCCATGAATAAACCCTTAATGCACAATTGTATGAAGTACAACTGCAAACATAGTAAAAAAAGAATAAACAGTTAATCAAATAGTGTTCCAAGAAAAAAAAATGGCTTGGGAACATTACAGGGTAAGATTGTTGAGAGGTACACTGCTTGGAGGAGAGAGGTGAATTTGGAAATCCATGCTAGAATCAACAACTGAGGAATGAATGCAAGTTTTTCCTATTTTGACACCTACATCCATGTTTGGTTGCTTTCCAATATTGTTCTGGAACAAGGGACCATTGGTAAAATAAATGTTACTCCTATTTAAATTTTAGTATAGTTGAAATCCATAAGTAATGGTATGTTATGGGACAATCGAATAAAGTGAAATTTACTCATCTTCCTCAAGACACAAAGCAATCAAATAAATTCCACTTGACTTTGGATATTTGAAAATTTTTATTACTTTTAAAGAATAGGCTTCATGGTAGCCTTCTATGGACATTGACAACCTTGTGTAATTTGCAGGAAATTTATATATATATGTTGAATCTTTGCAAACTATATATGCCATTGATTGTTCTTTTTTCTTAAAAATATATATACATTAAATCACTTTTTAGGTTTAAAATTTACAATCTGCTATCTTGCTACTTGTCATAGAAGTGAAAAGTGAATGTGACATTTTCCTTGAACTTATCATTCCCCACTCAATAACATGGTTACTCTTATGTGTTTCGGGTTGACTAATGAAAAACAAATAGCTATGTGTTCTTACATATTAACAAGAAACCAGTATGAATTTATTGGGTTAAACCTTAACCATTAAGCAATCGACATGAATTTCCTACATGAAACCTTAACCAACAAGCAAGCAGTGTGAATGTGGCCATAAATCCCTCGTCCCTTTAGGGTGGGGATATAAAGGGCTTGTTAGCCTTCGCTTGAGGAGAAATCTAGTTAATTATGCCTCTAGAAATTAGGTTTGGATATCAATTATGAAATAAGCATAAGTAGCTTTATCATCTTGCAAAATAAGGTTTTTTTGTATGAAAAATGAAAGATATCGGCGTTGCGTTGAATGCCCCAGGGACCAACTGAAAAGAAAGATCTTGATAAAATCACAGTAACTTGTAGGGTTGGAATTTCAAAATGAAGTCGTCATTCATATTTGACATTTTTGGCAACTATATTACCCATTTTAAGGTTTTTAAAACATATGGATAACAATTTCAGGAATTTGTTTCCTGTATGGGTAAGTGAAAGCTAATGATGGTCTCTCATGATGCATTATTGGCAATGCAAACCTGGAAAAAGAGAAATCTGTTAACTAGAAGAGATTATTCAAGGTACTTTTTAAATGAATTTGAATATGGTGTAAGAAGATGAAATGTAGGAAATTTAATTATCTTTCTGAATATACAACTTGTATTCATAGACATTGTTAATAAGTAGGTCAAATTTGATTTCTTCTAACAATGGTATCTTATTTTTCCAACAAAATATAAGGTATATGTTTTTGTTCATCCAGGTGTTGAGTATATTAACGATGGAATTTCATTCCAAAAACTTGTATAATTGTAGAGAACCCATGTTTCTCATGCCATGTATGTTTTGGAATTTTTTAATATTAATTAATATTTTTTATAAATTATCAAAGTCAACATATGCCTGAAATTAGGTCTTTTGTTCATGCAGGCTAAGAGGGTATTAATATGATAAAAAAAAAAAAAAAAATTTTTAGATCGTAGGTATTGGTCTCCTCTAGTGCCGCATATAACTCATTTGAGAGATGGTTAAGTCGAGAAAATGTTATAGTAGAAATAAGAGAGGTATGTATTCTAGGATTTTGATATATGTAAAGACAAAAATACATTAAAAATAGTAAACAATATTCATTTTTAAAAATAATTATATATTTGAAATTTTCATATCCTACTCAATCTATGTCTATAGTTTCATCAACAACTAAATTATTTAGCCTATAGAAAAATAACGTCAAAGACATAGATATTGAAGGGTATTCACAAAAATGGAGGTTTTTATCAATTTGCAGACCGAACCACTAGGTTTGTCATTTTGAACCTAAATCTAAGCCAACCAAGTCAGCATACACCTTGTCAATCCCACCAAAAAAAATTGAATTCAAAAGAACGCGCACACACTCTAGGAGTGTGCACACGTTCTAGAAGCGTGCATGCGTTCCTAGGAGGGAACACACACTCTAGGAACACACATGCGCTCTTATAAATCACTTCCTTCTCTATCTCTCTCCTTCCTCTCCTACATCTTGCCCCCCCTCTTT
>JASDQU010275379.1:1032-13397 GCA_032191745.1 Picea mariana
AGAGCTTTGTGCCTGATTGGAAACAATGGAAGCAACACAGAGAAGATCACCTGATGTTGGGGATGTCATTGATGTAGAAAGTGAAGAGGTTGAGGTTGAAGAAGCTGCAGGAGAGGATGCTACAAAAGAACGTTTGTTGAGAGTAGTTGCTAGATTTGGAGGCAGAGCTAAGATAGAGGTCCCCATGTATGAGGGAAATCTAGACGTTGAAGAACTATTGGACTGGATAAGGTCCATGGACAAACACTTCGAGCTTGAATATTTCAATGAGGAGAAGAAGGTGAAGTAGGTAGTCACCAGACTAAAAGGGCATGCAGCACTGTGGTGGGACAAACTATAGGCTGAGAGGAGAAGTAAAGGAAAATAGAGGATAAAGAGTTGGGACAGGATGGTAGCCAAACTAAAGGCTAATTTCATACCCAAAGACTACCATATCAATCTATTCAAGAAGCTACAGAACCTGAGACAGAAAGGGATGACAGTCAAAGAGTACACCGAGGAGTTCTACCAGCTGAACATCAGAACTAGAAAATGGGAGAGAGACGAAGAGAAAGTCACCAAATATATAAATGGATTGAGATATGAGATCTAGGATGAGCTCAGCATGATGTCAGTCAGAAATGTGGAAGGTTCTTATCAGTTTATGCTGAAGGCAGAGGAGAAGCTGGCCAGAAAACAAAACCAGCAAGGAAGAGGTAAAATCTTAGTCCCAAGCAAAAGCAAAGGATTTAACCATGATAGAGCACATCAGTCTAAGGATGAGGTTGAGAAACCACATAATCACACAGAACGAGGAGGAATTTCATGAGGGAGACAAAGTGGTGGAAGAAACTCTTCTAAAGGAAGAGGTAGAGGAGGAGTAAGATGTTATACCTGTGGAAAGATAGGGCACATGTCTTGGGAATGTCTTGAGAAGAAGAAGGAAGGAGGAGAAGCTCACAATTCAAAAGCATAGTGAAGATATGTTGAGGCAGAGGGAGTAGAGGATGGAGCATCCTTGATGTTGAGAAAAGTTCTCTTAAAACCAGAGGCAAAAATTGAAAATCCAGTGCAGAGAAGTAGTCTCTTCAGGACAACTTGCAAGACTAAGGACAAAGTATGAAAGGTGATCATTGACAGTGGGAGAACTGACAACCTATTGTCCATAGAGATGGTGGAGAAATTGGAGTTGAAGACAACTGCACATCCAAGACCATACAAAGTCTCACGGCTGCAAAAGGGACACTAGGTAACGATCGCTAAACAATGCCTAGTTGAGATTAAAATAGGAGGATATAAAGATTAAATCCTATGTGATGTAATTCCCATGGACATATGCCACATTTTTTTGGGAAGACCATGGTAGTTTGACAAAAAATTCATTCATGATGGGAGGAAAAACACATATACATTGGAGAACAATGGTAGGATGCATATATTTCTACCAATGGAGGAGAAGAGAGTGAAAGAGGAAGCCATCACAAGCATACTTCTCATGAGTGAGAAGGAACTCCTGAAAGAAGTCAAGGAATAATAGGAGATGCAGTTCACTATGGTGAGGAAGCCTAGAGTCATCCTTATGAATACATCAATGGATGATTTTCCTGAATAAGTTCAGGAGCTGCTAGATAATTTTGTTGATATAGTGGTGGATGAGCTGCCAAACTCATTGCCACTCATCAGGAGTATCAATCATCATATTGACTTGATACTAGGAGCAATCCTACCAAACAAGGCAACGCATAGATTAACACCTCGAGAAAATGAGGAGGTGAAGAACCAAGTCCAAGAATTGTTGGATAAGGGTTTGGTCAAAGAAAGTTTGAGCCCATGTGCAGTACCAACTGTGTTAAGTGCAAAGAAAGATGGAGGATGGAGAATGTGCATAGACTCAAGAGCCATCAACAAGATCACCATCATGTATAGATTTCCTTTACCAAGAATGGATGATTTAATGGATTGCTTAAGTGGAGAAAATTTATTTTCTAAGATAGATCTGAAAAGTGGATATCACCAGATTAGGATGAGAGAAGGTGATGAGTGGAAAAAAACCTTTAAGATGAATGAAGGTCTGTATGAATGGTTGGTTATGCCATTTGGCATAATGAATGCCCCGAGCACTTTTATGAGGCTGATGAATGAAATTCTAAAAGATTTCATTGGCAAGTTCATGGTTGTATATCTGGATGATATACTTATCTTTAACAAGACTAAGGAGGAGCATTTGAGGCACCTAATGCTAGTAATGAGGAGGCTACACTAGGAGAAGTTTTTGATCAATTTGAAGAAGTCCTCTTTTATGAATAAATAACTCATTTATTTGGGTTTCATGATCTCTTCAAATGAACTGAGGATGGATCCAGAGAAGGTGAAAGCAATTAGGGAGTGGCCATCACCAAGGAACATGTTCGAGGTAAGGAGATTTCATGGTTTAGCAAGTTTTTATAGAAATTTCATTAGAGAATTCAGTGGGATTTGTGCACCCATGATGGATACAGTAAATAATTGACAAGTCTTTTAAATGAATAGAGGAGGCCGAAAAGAGCTTCAATATACTGAAGGAGAAGATAACAGAATGACCAATTCTGGTCTTGCTGAATTTTGGGAAGACATTTCAGGTAAGATGTGACACAAGTGGAGTTGCAATAGGGGCAGTTCTAAGTCAGGACAATCGACCTGTTACCTATTTCAGTGAGAAGTTGAATGAGACTAAGAGGAAATACTGCACATATGACAAGGAGTTCTATGCCATAATTCAAGCATTGAAGAAATGGAGGCATTATCTTGTTCTGCAAGAGTTTGTCTTGTATAGCGATAACCAAGCTTTACAATTCATAACCCGACAAGAAAAACTTAATCAGAGGCATGCAAAATGGGTTGAATTTATCCAAAATTTTACTTTTTTCATAAAACATATTGTTGGGAATGCTAACAAAGTTGCTGATGCGTTAAGCAGGAGATGTTTAACTCTGCAAGAATTCCAGCGAGATACCTTGGGGTTTGAACACCTTAAGGATATGTATTGTGATGATATAGATTTCAAGGAGGCTTACGAAGCATGTACAAGCCTTATGATGAGAGATAGAAGTTAGTGGACAAAGTATATGGTTCAGGAAGGATTGTTGTTAAGAGGAAATCAATTGTGCATACCAAGATGCTCAATGAGGGACAATCTTCTGAAGGAGAAGCATAGTGGAGGATTGGTTGGACATTTCAGCCATGATAAAACATTTTCACAGTTGAACAACTCATAATATTGGCCATGTATGAGAATAGAGGTGATAAATTTTGTGAACAAATGTAGAATCTGCCAACATGCAAAGGGGAAAAGAGAGAACACTGGATTGTATCAACCATTGCCAATACCAGAGAGGCCTTGGGATGCAATAAGCATGGATTTTTTGTTGGGATTGCCAAGAACACAAAGGGGATTTGATTCCATATTTGTGGTGGTGGATAGGTTCTCAAAGATGGCACATTTTATCCCATTCTAGAAGACCAGTGATGCAACACATGTTGCAAATCTATTTTTCAAAGAAGTTGTGAGACTTCACGATCTACCCAGGGGCATTGTCTCAGACAGAGACACAAATTTTGTTGGTCACTTTTGGAGGACGTTGTGGAAGAAGATGGGGACAGATTTTTCCTTCAGCTTAGCTTATCACCCTCAAACAGACGGGTAGAATGAAGTGGTAAATAGAAGTTTGGGGAATTTATTAAGGAGTCTAGTTATGGAACACCATAACCAGTGGGATCAGATTCTACCACAAGAAAAATTTTCATACAACAACTCACAAAACAGAAGCACTGGGAGCCTATTCTAAATACTCAATGGAATGCAACCCAGGGGAGTTTCTGAGTTATGGGACTTGGAACAGGGTGAGATCAAAAGCACTGGAGAAAAGGATTTTGTTGCTGAAATGAAGAAACTCCATAGTTAGATCAAAGAAAAATTATAGATTTCTAACCATAAATACAAGCACAGAGTTGATCAACATCGCAGGGAACTTCAATTTGAAGTAGGAGATCAAGTTTTAGCACATCTCATGAAGGA
Organism: Picea mariana; assembly: GCA_032191745.1. Lineage (NCBI taxonomy): Eukaryota > Viridiplantae > Streptophyta > Pinopsida > Pinales > Pinaceae > Picea > Picea mariana. Next base: position 5,066 of record JASDQU010275379.1, read on the forward strand.
AAGGTTCCCTAGGGGAACATATAACAAATTGAAGATGAAGAAGATAGGACCCTGTAATATCTTGAGGAAGTTTGATGCAAACACCTATGAGATCGAGCTACCAAATGGTGTGGGCATTTCGCCCATATTCAATGTTTCAGACCTGTATCCGTACATGAAAGATGAAATGGAAGGGTTAGAATCTCAAGGAAAATTTCAATGGGATTGATGTGTCAACAACATTGACTCTTTATTATGATGTTTAAATTTTCCTAACACAACTTTAAAAGAAAAAATAAAAAATTGACTTGGTGTATGTCATTTGGTTGTCGTAACGGCAGGGCCGTTACAACAAGTACCAAAAAAATTCATAATTCTATGCTGGAGGAAACTTAAAATCAAGAGAAAAGTGTCACACACCTGCATGGTAAGCACAAGTTAATGCAATTTTGATAGTTTGATTGATCACAATTGATTGGATTGAAACCAATTTTCCAGAAGTTCTCAAAATCTAGAATCTTATAGAGGTTGATAACATCAGATGTTCAAGGATTTCTGTTACATTTTTATTGGGATTTGTTTTTATACTATTTCTTATATGAGTTGTACTTAAGCAATTTTTCCATTTTTAACTCAAATAATTTTGATGTTTTCATGTCTACCTATGACCCAAAGCAATGTTTTTGTGATGCCATGACATGTGTGAAAACATCTTTGTCACTTTTCTCATTGATAGAGAATATTGGACTGTAATTATCTCCATATCTCTTAGAGGACATTCAGTTTTATTGGGAATGGGATTTAGAGGAAAAATTAAAGAAAACCCTTGACATAATCAATCAATGGAGATCAATGGAATGACACTATTTTCCAAAATAGATTGTATTATTTGATTTATTTATGAGATGAAAGTATAGATGTTGCCGAAAATATAATGTTATAGGTTCATTGAATCTGCTACAATTATGTTGTAGGAATGCTACAGGAGGTTCTACATGAACTTCATGTTTAGGAGTGCTATGGGAACTTCCTTTCCGAAAGTTGCTACAGAATCATTTCATGGTTGCTATAGGTTGCTACAGTCTATCATGGAAATAAATTTATGTTATTTGTGATCAACTTTACTAAAACTACAAGTATGTTTAGTTTGACAATGCAAAGGAGACATTTGAGGTCATGTGTGATTTTGAGAGCATGCCTGATTTATACATTTTCCATCTAAATCCATGTTCCTTGCGATGCCTCGCACAAAGTTTGGAATATATTGATGCATAAAATAAGTAGTGTGGTATGTATTTGATTTACCTTTGTGGTTACCATTATTTCCCATGTATAATATTCCATAAGCAATGTTAAAGGAAGAAAAAATGGTATTATGGGAAGCATGGGTCAAAGTTTTAGAGGTCATCCACTTGATGAGGCTACCATTTTTATGGTGGTTAACATGGGATTTGTCTAATTGGTAGGAGTGGCCCATTGATTTTTGAAATGAGGTGAATAACAGGTGAAAGTAATTATAATATTACCAAGAGAATACCTTCCTCAGTGTGCTTTGGAAACTTATGAGCTGGTTCATATTGTAGGGGATATAAGGGTGGCACAAGAATATTTTGTTCATGTAATGTCAAGGATGTGGGAAAAATTAAACCATGAAAGGAGATAGGTTCCCTAACACTACCACAAGTCTTCATATTGTATAAAGGATCCCCCTTTTGTTTTTTTTTCATAAAATAAACTGAAGATGTCGAGGAAATGAAGCAACAAGGAGAAGAAAAGGACATTCAGATTTATGAAAGTCATCATGGAATATTTCTGGAATTTTTTGATTCTATTGACAAATACTTATCATGGTGCTCCATAATGGTTCCAATATGCTCCTGAATTTGTAACAATGGATTCTCTTGACACATCATTTATTATACGAGTCTCATAATTGAGGTAATGCCATTTTTTTATAAAAAAATCTTCTTTAATAGTTGCGATTGACAATATTTTATTTACAATTTTTGAAATGTTGTCTTGTGAATATATTTTTTTATTTCTTATTCAAAAGAGATTGAGGAGTAAAGAAACAAATTTTGTTTCATAAAATTTTTAATCACACCATCAAGGATTGTCCCACCATTAAATGATCTATTTTAGAGTGGTTATCACACTATATTTAGCAAATTTTGAGGCCATTTTCAAACCTATTATCAACATGTACACTAGTATTTGGGTCCATCATTAAATAAGGTATTTCATACCTATCAAGGAAGTCAATACCCATAGAGATTGTACATGGGGGAAGACTTGTTTTGTAGATTTATGCATGTGTTTTCCATGGGGAATTCTCTTGTCTAGAAAACCATAAATCACCTTTACAGTTTCCCACTTCCTCCACTCCATATTTCATATATTTTATAAATATATTTGAATTTCTATCCATAACTATAGAATGCAAGAATAGGCAAGCACTTGGATACATGCGAGAAAGGGACCAGGGATTTCAGTCTCTAAGTATGAGTTGAGAAATTATTGAAACAATGTCAATCATTATGACCTTCTCATGTGGTCCACCTAAGGTACATAATGTAACGACATCATTAATCATCATAATACCCTAAAATGTAGGCCTATCAACATATGACCAAAATAATATTACAATCTTGAATGCAAGATCACCATATTTCAGATTGTGACTACATGACTAAAATTTCATGGATTGATTGCCTAATTTAAAATCTTTATTTTTAGGGGAACTCGTGTATTTTGTACTCTATCAAAATACACAATTAAAATTCAAATCATGTAAAATCACCCAATTTATTGTTTAAGTTTTCCATTAATCAAACCGCATGAGCATATTTTTTTCTCATTCTTTTGGTATTAAGATGTTGTGAATCTAAGATTGAAATTTGACACAATGTAGAAAAAGGGAGACAACAAGTTTAACTGAGCTTGCCAATAATTAAACCAGATGAGGATGTTATTTTGTCTCATGGGTTTGGTCTCTAAATATTTGCAATCCAGGATTGAAATTTTTCACAATATAGAATAAGGAAGAGGACAAGTTTAACCAAGTTGAAAATGGAAACAAGGAGCATCCATTTCTTATTTTTATATTCCATAAGTCTATCACTTAAATGGTAATTTTTTTTAATTAGATAGGGAAAATTTAGAGATACAATGAACTAATCCCCATTTATTCTTTGATATAAAAGGCTCATTGGTGAAATAATGGAGGTCAAAAGGTTCCTTTTCTAAATCTATCTCCACTCCATAGAAGGATTTAGATGTAACTCTTTTCTTGTGACAACAAAAATGCTTCAAGAGAAATCCTTTCTAATATTTTTTCCATAGTGAAGGCCATGCTTAGTATTAACTTTCATAATTTCATTTCTCACATTGTTTCCAAACACTTGCTAATACAAATTTACATCTTATTATGGCTCTTTTGGAATGATATCAATCAATTTGATTCATCCTTGAATTTTGGATGTAGAACATGACTTCCAGTTCCAACTAACTTTTGAAATATGGTATGCTCATAAAAATTATTCAGAGAAAGTGATATATAATCAATCATCCTAAAAATTTGATTTAATAGTGCAAATCTTGATTAATTCATATGAAAAAAATATGTGTTTATATTTATTATGAAATCAATAGTGTTTGTGTATTCAAATTGCAAATAATATAATGCCAAAAACATGCTCATGATAAAGAAAACAAATATTAAACTACAGGAAGCGTGGTAAAAATACAACAAGAATTATTTGATAAAATATTTATTATATCTCAGAAAATTACAATCTAGAGATATAAACTATGTTGGCTTTGACTAGTTTTTCTCGTCTATCCCAAATTGCATATGGGATAGTTTTCATTTCCCATGGAAATTCTTGTGTTATGTTCCTTTGTCCTTTATCCTCGAAACAATCACCTTGGTTACTAAAGTATTTCACTTATCTCTTTAATCTTCCCATGCCGACCTCTCCAACCTAATTATTTTGAAAGGCTTGGTTGGGAAACCACTTAACTTGAGTATGAATGTTAGCTCCTGGTTTGCATTTTTATTGATGTTCTTACCATGGGGAATTCTCTTTTCCAGCAAAAAAAAATATCCTTTATAGTGGACCACTTCCTCTACTCCATATTTCATAGCTTCTATAAATACAATTGATTTTTTGTCCATGACAAGAATATGCAAGCAAAGACACACACCTAGATACATGCTAGAAAGGGAGCAGGGCTTTCGATATATGAGCGTGAGTTGAGAAATTATTGAAACAATGTTTCCCTAGAGAAGGTCACATATTTAGGTTGTGTAGTAAGAATATTTGTTTATCATGGTATAGTACATATGGAATCCACACATGAATCTACACATCTAAGAATTTACACAGTTTGTTGTATGGGAAAATACAAAGAAGATTCTTCTTTTTCATATGTCCTAGGTGCATTTGACAAAAAAATCTCTTCAAATGGTGAACAAGGATATATGATAGATTGAACAACAATACCTAGACAAGAAAAATTTCCATCAATATTGGTAACATGATACAAAGGAACCATACTAAGCAATGCAAACAAAAGTACAAATCAGAAGGGGAAGTCATGAAGGTTAATGACGCTATTAAATTCTAAAATTTTTAATCTAATGAAACTTACACATAATGTATTCCCAGGATGGTTGTGATAACTTAAAGTGCTCAATTATATATATGGAAAAACTAGAAACAACTTAAAAAGATTGAAGAGACCTTGGGCATCAAAAAATGGTAACAAAAGTTTAGAACATTAACAATGTTTCATATTATTTCATGTATTGGATAGAGTTTCATATCACCCCCTGATGAAAATAATAGGACACGAGCACAAAAATCATTTTTCCACCAAGAAACCATCCTTATTTTTGCAAAAGATAATATTTTGCACCTCTCTATCCACTAGTCTACGAAATGTTTGAAAGAATGGTGAAATATACAGTTGTATATGTAGTCCAAAAGACAACAATATTAGAATATAGCTTTAGATCCTCCCAATAATGTAAGTAATGCATTATTTTTCAAAAATTCACTAGTTTCCAAGGTCTACCAACAATGCGGGAAGAATTTAAAATTGTATCCCACTGAAATCAAGTGTGAAATTACCACATTAAGAGTGAAAATAATAACAATTAATGATTTCATACCTTTTCCCTCAATGATTCCACATCAGACTTCAGTACCCTATTATCAACAGAAGCTTCACTGTATTTTTTATTGATATCTATAAAGCACTGAAATAAAGAGAAGTTTTCTAGTCTTAATTGGGTGACCTGTTAAGACATTATACCAAATATAACTCTTTAGTATAGAATAGAAGAAAGAAGAGAAAAGCTTTCATATGGAAAAAAGGTACATAGACATGATTGGAAGTAGAATATCTTAGTTTTATCTCATGACCATTCAAGTGTGGTTTTTTTTTCTTCTCCTTGACCACCTTGACGACTTTCTATTTGACAATTTTGGGATACAAAGCATGGTGCAACTCGATTTTGAGCATAATATCATTTTCTATAATTGGATCCCATTATACAAGTGGACTTGAGATGTTATTAAATGGTTGTCTCGATGAGGAATATCATATTTTCCCTCACAACATATATTAAAAACAAATTTCTTAAAGGTAAACATTTCCCTTTTATTTATACTTTGAAACTAAGTATCTCATTTATCTAGTGTTGTAGAATACTTTTCCAAAACAAAAAAAATCCATGGTGATAAAAAAGTGGCAACATCAGATGTGCATGAAACTCTATGGTATAAAGTAATGCTAATAATCACAACATTTTGCAACCATAATAGATAAGAAAATTGCAACACATAAGAAGTTAAAAGGGTTGCACAGTAGGCCTATGGGCCTGATGTGCATGCCATATAACTTAATATATCAAACATGATAATACACTACAATATTGAGAAATCCACACCCAAGTTAGAGAAAAGAATCACCAAAACGTTGCAGATAATAGGGTAAAATTCTGAATCTGGGTAACACTTTCGTGAGAATCAGGTCGCAAAAATTGCTAATTGCATGTTTTCAGCCGAACTCTGAAAATTTTCAGCCGTAATAGTTTTTAGCCAAAAATTGTTTTCGACCAAAAGTTAAATCTAACAAAATTGTTGAAAAATATAACAAAAACTTTAAATCTAACAACAATGTTCCGTTAAAACTAACTTTTGGCCAAAAAATACCAACTTGGCACTTTTTCAGAAAAGTATGTCTTCACTTCAACTTACTCCAACTTGGGGAGGAGTAGAGTTCTTAAAATACTATGACTCTAGTTTTAGAACTATTACAAACATTTTCAGAATTGAATCTACTTTCTTTTGATAAAATTTGTATTCAATTTTTTTTTTTTTAGTAATTTTAGTTAATTTTACAAAAAAATGCATGCCTATCATTTTTAGAGACATAATGATTCCGTAAAATGAAGAATCAATATCTACAATAACACATAGTAAAAAAGTATGGAAAAATTATATTATGGAACCTTTCATCATCCTATTCAAAAGGGTACTTTTAGATTTTACTTTTAAAAACAAATTAAGAAAGATAAATGGTGTGAATCTAAATGTGTTTAAAATATGAAATTTTTTCATATTGGTCAAATTAAAAAAATTGTAGTAATTATAATATTCATCTGTTGTCTTCAAAACTATAGTCATACTTTAATAAAGTCTATTTGGATTGTTGTAGCATATTTCATTTTTCATAATCAAAAGTTTAATAATGAGTACATTGGTCTTGACAAACATAACCCATGGCCCATTATCAAACAAACATACTCCTTAGCAAACCATGGTCCATTATCAATCTAATCATCCTCTGCATCAACAAGATCCTTATAAATTTCCCACTTACTTGTTCCTCATGATTTGACATCTACAAAAAAGTGTCATTTTTTAACCCCACCCATGGATGGTTTAGAAGGAACATTACCTTGAGCCCCATATAATTTTGTATCTTTTCAAATTTTTACATTACCTCCATGTAAACCGACATTAGAAAGAACCTTATTGATTTCTTCAATTGACTTTTGAGCAATTTCTTGTGGCCTTTTATTCCAAGAAAATAGAATAGAAAGATACACTAATTTATTAACAATTCTTACAAATGCATTGATTGTACATATATGTACTCTTGTAAGTTGTATAGGTAGTATGGGATCCATATTTTTATCCATCTCATATTGATTTGGAATGATGTCTTGTTGACAACTCATAATCCCATTTGACCACCCACCACCTGGTAATTTTTATTTGTTCCTTGTGTGTATACAATAGATGCAACTATGTTTTTCATTATCACCATGACCAACATTGTACATGCACTTAAATGTTTTAAAATCAGCTTCTATATGCCATTGAACTTCATATGAACCATAACCAACAACATCAAGGTTTTCTCCCATTCTATGTGAGGCAGTTATTGTGGGTATTTAAGTTTGATGAAAAACACATTTTAATGTGACATGAGACTCCTTTGAAATGTGAAACAATCCCAAACACCATATGGAATTTCCATCAATTACCTCAATATTAGGATCCATAGTCCTATTCATTAATGTCACTGGAACTCTTTCATATTTCTCATTATTAATGAGTTCCATCTCATCCTATTTTATGAGAAAAACCAATTTTCCATGTACTTCATCCATGGAAATATCATAAAATATCACCATAGCTGACAAGGTTTTCTCTATATCTAACGATATGTTGTTCTTTGGATTTAATATAAAAATTTCATTTGGAATATTTTTCTTTCCAACTCAACTTTGTTTCATCTCCTTCCTTTCTTCTATATGATACATGTCACCCATGAGGTCAATAATTTTACTATTATTATTGCACAAACATTTGCTATATGAAAAGGATGAGGAATGACAAATTTAGTGATTCCTACATTTACCATTCCTTCTCGTAAGCATTTAAACATTTTTTCATAACCTTGTCTATTGATATGTTGACAGGAGGATGTGACCAATCGTCAGTTGTAAGGGAATATTCTAGTCTGAGGTCCTTAGAGAAAGACCCAAGCCATTTATAGTAACTACCCTTGACAGTTTTAACAACTCCATTAGTTGATGATGAGATCTATCCTACAAAAGGATGGAAAAGGGTTCCTATAAATCCTAACTACTAGCCATCGAACTTCTACTATTTACAAAGATTACTAAATTAAAATACTTATACTTTTTACAAAATATACAAAATGTACAAGGTACAAGATTTCGAAGAAAGTCTTGTGAAAAATATATTTTTTGAAGGAACTAAATCTCATGCATATTTCAAAAGAAGGATACACTACTACATGTGGGCGGATT
>JASDQU010275383.1:0-15041 GCA_032191745.1 Picea mariana
ATTGGATAATAATTCTACATTGACATAACATTTGAAGAAAAAGGATTATAATTACGTTATTACTGATTCACCCCCCCTCTCAGTAATCCAACACTTATATCAATAAAATCCATACTTTGTGTCTTTACTATTGTTGTGAACTCTTCCCTTGTCATTGGCTTGTTGTAAATTTTTATCCTAAACCCATTTACTAGCAATGAATTCTTTCTTCATCAATGGTTTCAATGATGTAATGCCCTAACCTTATGGTCATCATATTCCCCTTGAATTATTTGAATATTGAATCATATAAGAGGGTCCAATCCCCTTCTTTGAACTTGTTATGCTTAGGTTTATCGTCATGCAAATCTTTTCTTTATTTCCACACTACTTCAGTGTTGAAGAGTGTTTGCATTTTGTATTGATCTAAGGCATTTAGTTGACTCAATATTTCTCTTTGTGCTGATTGTAAATCCATGATTAATTAAGTTTTCATCCTTAATGTATGGTATTAAAATTAAATATGGAGTATGGATTTCTTACCATAGACTAACTTAAAAGGTATGAGCCTAGTGGTAGTCTTCCATGTGATATTGTATTCCCATGCTTCTTCTATGATTTTATTTGACCAATTTTTATTGTTCATGCTCACTATTTTGGTGAGGATGTTCGACAACATAGGTATTCCAATAGAGGAAGAAAACCTTTGGTAACCACTCACACAACTAGATTAAATATAAACACACAAATATTTTGACGTGGTAAAACCCCTATAGGGAAACATCCATGGCCCCAACCAATGCAACCACTTGGATAAATTTATTAATGAAAAAGAAAAAGATTACAGGGAGATTTTACAAGATAGATTCTCACAATTGAGCATCGAAAAATTAACCTCCATGCTATTTAAATAGAGATCATGGACCAATTTAGTGTTAATCCATGGATCAATGTAGCCGTTAAGATCGAGGAGAATATGAACCATCAAATCATCTAACTAAAAATGAATACTAATGCATACTAAAGAAACACACTAAGAAACACACTTTTACCTAATGACACATTATACCAAGTAGATCTAACTAACTCCTAAGTGTCTAAATATCCTAACATCCCCCTTTAAGAACAACTTGGGATATGATTGAAGGATTTATAAAAGTGACACAATAGGAGAAGGAAGGAGCAATTAGAGCCTATCCCCCCTTAATGACAACTTCCTAAACTCCTAACATAGATCGAAGTTTGGAAAAATTCGCTTCTATAAGAGAATTTTTGAAAATGTCTGCAACTTGATATTTTATAGGGAAAAAGATCACCTCATGAATAAATCGATCTTGAATGATATTTATAATGAAGTGCATGTGTAGCTTGATGTGTTTTTTTCACTGATGTTGAACTAGGTCTTTGGTGAGATTGATGACACTCTCATTTTCTCACCAAAGGCTAGTCAGATGTTGCTTCTTGAATCCAAACTCTAAAAGAATCTATCGAAGCCAGAAGACTTATTGACTTGCATTTACCATTGCTCGGTTCTCTACTTTTACTGAATAAAGTGTAATAACATGTTGTTTCTTACAGGCCCAAGTGACAGGTCTTGAACCAAGGATGAAAAAATATACTACAGTAGACTTTTGATCAGCAGGGTCACTGACCCAATCCGAATCAATTAAAAAACCAATAAAGGAGTCCCCCTGAACTGTAATGTATCTCAAACTGAATTGTACCTCGGACATACTAGAGTATCCTTTTAGTTCTTTCCAATGGTTTTCATGGGGTGTTTTCATATACTGGGAAACAATCCCAATAACAAAGGAAATATCAGGACAAGAATGAGTCAAGAATAAGAGGAAACCAACTAACTAATGATACAAAGCGGAATCAACTTTAGGAGAAGTACAGGTGGAATCAATCTTGTCTCCAAACGAGAAGGGAGAAGGGGATGATTTACGATCTTCCATGTGGAAGCAATGAAGAAGGTCACAAAGATACTTAGACAGGGAAATAAAAATTCCTTCCTTGGTTTTCAAAACTTGGAGGCCAAGGAAATAGTACAAAAATCCTAAGTTTGTCATTTCAAATTTCTTGTTAAGGTTGGTTGTCACATGGTTTAAAATTTTTGAGTCACTACAAGTAAGGATACGCTCATCAACATAAAGGACAGGGATTCTGAGATGGCTTCCTACTTTCTTGGTATAGACATTAGGATCAAAATGGTTTCTTCCATTTTAGTGTACGCTCGACTAGTAGTATCCATCTTGTAAGATCTTGTAAGATATCCTCTTTTATACATAATGTCCTCCACATGGTTCATCACAAAAAGAATGGAGGATATCATGTAAACCATATTCTCTTATGCATATACTCAAGACTTGCTATGAGAAAAGTTTGAAAATATAACCAACTACCAAAGTATAGGTTGATCTTTTCTGAACAATCATTTATCTTTCTATGTAGGAGAAATATTGAGGAAACTTCCCTGTTGTCAGATAATTTGGTATGTCAACAAACCATGGGGTTTTTGTTGATATGTAAAAGAGGTTCTCATATGGAAATTGATCATAAATCATGTCTTCTTTAGTGGGAGTAGTAAACCTGGACAAAATATTCGCAACAAAATTCTGTCTGCAAGTCTTATCAAGAATAGTTAGATAGAATTTTTGTAATAACAAAAACCATCTAATAATACTACCATTGATGTCAGGTTTTATTATCAAGTATCCAATGGTATCATGTTTTGTATGTACAAAAACTTTATACCCTGTAACATAATGTATAAATTTAGTTAGAGAATGAATTATTGCTAAAAGTTCTTTTTCTGCAACAGTGTAGTTTAGTTCTGCACTAGCCAAATTCTTACTTATGAAATATATGGAATAACACTTTTTATCCTCATATTTTCCTCATACTACCCCCACAAACTTATCTAATTCATATGTGTGAATGTGAAATTGAAGATCCCAATTGGGACATTGTAGCATAGAATAAGTTGAGAGTTTCTCTTTTATTGTTTCAAATGCATGTTGATAGCTTAGATTCCAACAATAATCTACATATTTGAATAGCAAGGTAAAAAGGGGAAAATATCTCTTACTGAAATCCTTGATGAATCTCCTATAGTATCTTGCATGTCCAAGCAAACTTCTGATATCTTTTGGTTTCAAAGGTGTAGGAAGTAGAGTGATGATTTTGATTTTGTTTTTGTCTACTTCAATCCCCTTGGAGGATAGATGGTGTCCTAGCACAATCCCTTCATTCATCACGATATTACATTTTTCATTTCTAAGGGATAGGTTCATTTCTCTACATCTTTGGAGAACCTTATCCAGATTGTCTAAGGCCTCATCAACAGACTTTCCATAAGGGGTAAAGTCATCCATGTAGATCTCAAATTTATCATGGATGAGTTCTAAAAAGATGTTGAGTATTTCTCTTTGGAAAGTGGATGGGGAATTACATAGTCTAAATGGTAAGAATCTGTAGGAAAGTGTGCCCTAGGGAAAAGTAAATGTGGTTTTGTCCTGATCTGAATTTGGTTGTATCCACTAATTCCATCTAGGAATGAAAATTACTCTTTTCTAGATAATACATCCAAGACTTGGTCAATAAAGGGTAAGGGGAAATTGTCCTTTCTGGTAGCCTTGTTTAACTCTTAGTAATCCACAAATATCCTCCATTTCCCATTATTCTTCATAACAATAACTAGAGGGGAGACCCATTCATTGTTTGATATTGGATATATGAATCTAGCATCTAACAAATTTTGAAGTTATTTATTAACTGTGTATTTCATTGCAGTGTTCATCCTCCTTTGGGGATATGTAACAAGTTTGGAGTCTTTATATAAATATGGTGAGTACAAATAGACGAATGTATTCCTTTCATGTCCTTATAATTCAATGCAAAATATTCAATATTTATTTTCATCACATCTAATAACTTTTGTTCTTGTTGTCTAGTAAGTTTATTATTGATTTTGAGTGTTTTTGCAGGACTGATATCTATGGTTTTGACAGATGGATCCTCAATATCAACAATGATTTTTTTTTCTCCATAATTCTGTGTTATTTTCATTGGAAGTTTCAGATATATTATCATCATTTATCCCTTTATTTTCACATCAGATGCATATTGATTTTGCAGAAATTTTCAAGGAAAGTGTCTTCATCAATTGTGCAATTAGCTAAAGTTGTATTGATTGTGTAAATGGGACATTAATTTTTTTTTCCAGGTATTCTTCTTCTTCTACCCATATAGGGAGGATTTCTGTTATTAAGGGTTGGGAAGGAGGATAAATAACAATATTCTTTTGGGACGTGCCATCAATTATAGTCATGTTTCCTACCCTACAACCAATATATGCATCTATTATGCCCAACCAAGGACTTACCAAAAAAAAGGATATCCATTTAATTAAGACTTGGTTTGAAGTTCTAAGAAGTCAAACATGTACTCCCAAGAATCAATAGAGATTATGACATCTTCTTTCATGTTTTTGGGTTTAAATGTGGATATGTATGTAAGTTGAAGGACAATGGGAGTATCTCTCAAAGGTCCTTGAAGATTGAGTTTTAACATAGTATCTTTGGTCATAACATTGATGGAAGATCCTAAATCTATGAGAGTATTTTGGATCAAGGTTTTGTCGATGTGAACATTCACTAGGGGGATAGATGGATCCAGATACTTAGGTAAAATTAGCTTGCCAAGCATAAGGTTAGTTAGTTTTCCTATAACATTTATGGTGGGGGCATCTTTCCTTTTCCTCCTTGGCCTTGTAATGCACTCTTATTTGATAAACCTATTGAAAATATGCACATCCTTGAGGGCTTGTAAGAGGGCTATTTGTATACACAAACTCTTAAGTTACCCTAATATTTCTTTCCCTTCAGATGCATACATTTTCTTTTCATTTAATCTTTTAAGGTAAGGAGGGGTTTGTGGTTGGGTTGAGGTAATATCTTATTTCTATGATTCTACATATTTTATTAGCTTTGGTCATTTTTATAATAAGTTTCTTGATCTAATATTGATATCTTGCACTTCTAAGGAATAAGTTTGATAAGTTGTTTCATTATTGTACACAATTTGAACTTGTTTGTTTTTAAGATTTGAAGTAGCTTAAGCAGGTAGCCAAGGTTGTTTAGGAGGAACACTATTTTGAGTAGTGTTGTTGGTTTGAGGAGGAAGAGGAATTATTGTAGGTTGTTGAAAATTTTGTGATCTCTATCCTTGTAGAGGTTGACTACACTTAGGGTTTTTATTTTGAGACACACTGGGAAAGGATTGGTATGGAGGAGGAATTGGTGGTCCCTGATATTACCAAGGATTTGTATTATTCCAAGGAGATGGATTGGGATTATACCATGGTTGAGGAGAAATTTGAGTATTATATGCACCAAAATTTTGATCAGGATTGAAGTTAAAACCTATTTGGAAGGGTCTTTGTGCTCTATGCCTCCTTTGATTGATGAAGTATATTGATTCCACATTCTCCTCTGCTCCTTGAAATGTAGCTTTCCATCCTAGAAAAGAAGGAAAATTTTTATTTTGATGATTTTATTCACAAATACCACAAACATATATAAGGTCTAGAGGGAACTCATTTCTAGGATTAGTTTTAGTGAATTTAGGACAATAGACAATTGATTCCTTCTCCACTTCCTCTTATTTCTTCTTGATCTGCAAAGTATCCATTTATATGGATAAATAATGTAAAATATCAGTTTTTGTGTCTTCTATTAACCCTCCCAATTCATTCTTTATATGGGCTATAGGGTTAGAATATTGAGGTACCAAACCTGTATCGCTTCTACCTTTCTTTCTTGATTACGTTGAATGGTTCTTGGATATTGTTTTGATATCATCATAGTCCAACTGATAGATATATCCATTGGATAGGAGATTCAATGTTTCCATCATATCTTCTCTTACCCCTTTAAGTAAGACAATATTGAGTGAGTCTTCATCTAGAGTACAATTTTGAGCTCTTTTGTAGCTTAGCTAAAATATCTCTTCAAAGTCTTCTATAGATTCATTAGGTCCTTTATGTTACCCTTCTTTTCCCGTGGCTTGAACTGGTTTTTTGAAGAATGGTTGTTAGAGTCATCTTCACCATAATTTGGTTGTTGCGGATTTGTAAACCTGAACTCTCGCTTGTTTTGGTTCTTAAATTTCTTCTCGATTTTAACAACATATCGATAAGCAACACCCAATGATAAGATGTCCAAAAAATCCATTTCAATTTGGATGTATATGTGTAGAGCCCCACGATATTTCAGAACCATATGTCACTCAAAGTATTTGATACCCATCTTAGTCTGCAAGGCATGGAAGGTATTGGTGAACTCCGACATTGCTTGGCCCCTCTCTTGTCACAATGTGTTCCATCTCTATTCTTGATCCTTGACAGGTGATTTGGTCCTACGTTCAACTTTCCTGGCTTCATTATGAATTCAAATTCAAATTCTTGAAAAAGTAATAACCATCGATAGATTCTCCCCCCCCAACACTGGCTTGTTGACTAGGTATTTGAGCATTGAATAGTCTATGAATATCTTAAAATATTTTCCTAGTAAGTAATGTCTGAACTTCTACAACATGTAGACCATAGCTAGACCTTCATTGTCTGTAGTGTTGTAGCTTTGGTCTGATTCTGACAGTTTTATGCTAACAAATTCTATAGGATGATCCAAATCTCCTGCTCCTAGATGCGCTAGAATATCTCCAACTACCATGGCCGATGCATATACATGTATGTGGAATGTCTTCTCCTAGTCTGGGAATACTAGTATTGGCGATGTTACCATATTTTCTTTCATCGTATCCAAACTGTGTTGACAATCTTCATTCCACTGAAACTTTGTATCTTTGCTTAACAATTTCTCCATTGGCATAGTGATTTGCGCATACCATTTTATAATTTTTCTGTAGTATCCTATGTGTCCCAATGTCTCTCTTAGTTGTCAAGCTTCTTTTGGTGGTGGCAAGTAAACGATTACTGCAATTTTTGTAGGATCTACCAGTAAACCTTGCTTGCATACTATATGGCCCAATAGTATCCCAAAAGATGTTCCGAAGATGCACTTCTTGATGTTTAATGATATCTGGAACTGCATGCATCTTTCTAACATTAGCCTTAAGACCTCTACATGGTCTTTCAATAGGCTATAGACTTTCCAATCGTCCAAGTATACTTCTAGAAACTAGTGGATAAATTCCTTAAATGCAGCTATGACTACTCTAGAAAATATTGTTGGTGCATTCTTCAACCCAAACAGCATGACCATGTACTGGAAGGATCCCCATTCTGTAGAAAACATGGTCTTGTATCAGTCTTCCGACCCTATCTTGATCTGATGGTATCCTGAATATGCGTCGGTGAATGAATAAAATTCCTGTCCTCCTATGTTCTCCAACACTTCATCCGTGAAGGGTGTAGGGAATGGGTCATGTAGGCATCCATCATTCAACTTCCTCAAGTCAATGCATATTCTTATCCTGCCTTGTTTTTTCTCATGAACTACCATCAGGCTTATCCATTCTGATTCTTCCACAGGTTCTATGATTCCAACTTCGAGCATCCTATCGATCTCAGCTTTAAATTTTTTCTTATAGATTGGATTTAGTCTGTATGGTAGTTGTATGATTGGTCTTTCCTCAGCTTTGAGTGGTATCTTCATTTGACCTAACTCTCCTGCTATGCCCTTCATTTCTGTAAACATTGTGGGGAACATGTCGTTGTACTCGTGAAGTAACTCTATTATGATTTCTACTGTTTGTTCATCCCAATAGTCTCCAATGTTGGCCATTTTGGGATTCTCAATTGTCTTAATGTTGACTTTCTTCACCTTGATCAACACAACAATTACTTCTTATTCTAGAGGTGAACCTCTCACTTCTCTTTTGCCTTCTACTTCCTCAATATGAATATCACATGGGTCATCTTCCTATAGTACTTCTTCCTACACATCGTAGCATGAACATAGTTCTTTCACTATTTGTCTATTTTGTTCTTATTCCTCTATTATGAGTTTGACTTTTGGTTCTTTAATGAAAATCACACCTCTTATCTTCTTAAGTGTTGCATCTATGTTGGGGTTCTCATGCTCGAATGAGAAAATGAATGGAAAGTTTTTTTATATTACTGTCCAGCTCACAATTCCTCTGCGTAGTTCCTGGTCTGTATACCAGTTTACTGGTATGACCTCTAATGTGTGTACGAAATGATGATGCCATTCTTCTGGGGGTGTCATTTTCCACATTGCTCTGCACTTCTCAAATTTTTTCGTTGGTGCCCCATTTCCATCATACTTCTGTTGATGGTTGCTTCTATGTTCTGCACCAAACCTTATGTGCAGTAACCACTTACATTGATACCAATCCTTCATTGTTTCTTTGTGTGCACCCCACCATCTTGCAGGTGTAGATTTGAGTGCTATATTGAGTGCTAAGAGTCTCTGATTTTCTAACACTTGGTCTTCATAAAGTGTCAATAATTCTTATAAATCATTTACTCCATGGATGTTGGATGGTTCCCTTATCTCTGTACCTACCCATCTTATTGTGCGGTCTATTCTTGTGCATCCTTTTTTGGAAACTTCGTGTAACCTATTTTTCCTATTTTCTAAAACTATATATGAGTTTGATGCACATGAAGTATGCTCCGCCAACTGATTATCCCATATGTAGTTGGGTTTACGTAATCCTCATCTTGCGTAGTTGTCCTGTATAAGTGGCTAATTTCCTCCAAGTCCAAGCAAGTAGGTTCTATAAACCTTTCCCCTTCTAATGGGTCTAATGGCACAATGACCCTATATTCTTCTGAATCAAATGTCATTTTCTATCTCTTTAAATTTATTATGGCCTGGTTATCAAACGCCCAATCCAAGCCAAGCAATGTTGGATATGGTGTTGTGTAGTCCACTATTTCAATCACTTCGAATTCTTCTTTAGTGCACACTCCATCCAGGTCTACTGTCACTCCTTTTAGTCTCCCAATTGGTAGAAATATATGTTGATTTGCTAATTTCATATGAATAGGTGAATATCCTAATGTGGGCTCTACCATACACTGCCATGTATTATTAGGTAATATATCAACTTCGGATCCTATATCCAGTATGATATCTCCCATGTTGAAATCTCTGATGTTGGATTTCAACCTAAACTCCTTACTTGTTCTTCTCCTCGTATGTAGGTGATTGATTGTTTTTTGTTCTAGTTTTCCTTCTGTCTCTATGTTGCATCTCTCTAACATATTTTGCGATATTTTGATAGAGGATGGATCGTTTAATATTTTTACACAGGATTGTAAAAATCCTTTGATTGTACTTACTTGTCTGAGCAACTTCATTTCTTTGGTATGATCCAACAATGGAGGAATCTCATATTTTGTTACTTCCTTGCTATGATGTGCGGTTGAAGTCGACATAGTGTTTGGCTTCATAAATTCCTGTTTGTCTTGCTTAAATGTTTCCTTCTCATTCTACACGTCGAACTGCTTCCTTGGTTCATGATTCTTCTTTACAAATTGATGTTGTACTGGTTCTTGTCATACTACATTGTTTCCTATTTTAGTTCCTCCACACGTAACTATGTTGATGTTTCATCATTCATCCCTCACTTCTTTTGAAATCCATTGAACATTCTAATTGTTATGATTCATTTTTTCCTGTATCTTCCCTAATAACGTAGGACATTATTTTGTGTCATCATCCAATGCATGACAGTACATACAGTTGTGACATACCACTGGTCCTCTACCTCTTCCAAAGCCTCCTCTTACTCTTCCTCTACTTTTGTAGCCAGCTCGATCCCCTCACAGCCTGTTATACTGAGGCACTTGAATCTAATGTGTGGTATATTACTGAGGCTACGAGGTATTATATGGTTGCGGAACAATATTATACTGCTGCTGTGCAGTGTTGTATGGGGCTGGTAGCTGGTTAAACTGAGGTTCATCTTGACCGATCATCATTTATCCCTACACCCTATATGCATCTAATGTCCTCTCTCTCATCAAGTCCATATTTCTACAATCTTTGTCATCATGGCCTATTGACTTGCAAAAGTTAGAATATGAACTGTTTGGGATTTTCTGGTACTTCTGCATCATTGGGCAGTGATTTGGGTTGTGAACCTATTTCTCACATATTTCACACCATAGTCCTCCTGAGGGTAACAGATTTGGAATTCCTGCTACCATATACTGTGTTAATGTTCGACATTTGTTCTTTTGGTGTCCTTAGATCCTTCATATGGTACACCAAATGACTTCTCATTTGTCCTTACTTTTGTTCTGGTTTAGCTGGAAAGTTAAGTTCTTCAACTCCTCCTTCAGCTCTTCGATGGTTGGATCTGTCTTCTGATAATAGTTTTCTTCTAGTTGCAGGGTTGCCTACAGAGCCTCTGCCTATGTCTAAAAATTTTGTTGTTGTAGTGTATATTTCAAGTGTGGTAGTCGTGAATTGACAAACATGTGCATGTGTTGCATATCTGTCATGAGATATTTCAACTTTCCTTTCAGTCACTTGAATATCTGGTCAATCTCCCATATGGATTCTCTTGGTTTCTATCTAATTTCTATCATCTCGTTCATGTACTAGTCCTTTGAAATTGGCTTCTGAAACTCATTTATCAATAACTTCTTAATATTCACAATTGTTTTGGTTGTCCCTGGTGGATTGTTTGTTGCTAAAATCATATGCCAAGCTAGTGCGTGATCCCTTAGTGTGATCGCTATCTATGCAAGTTTAGTGTCTTCGTTTGTGATATTTTTTTCTTCCCATATCTTCTCATAGATAAACAAGTGCTTCTTTGGGTCCTCCGATGCTTCTCCTTTGAATTCTGGTAACTTGATGGTGGGATCATGTCCTGCCATCCTGAATGTTGAAATACTACCTTCACATGGTGTAGATACTTGACTAATGCTTCTTGAACTCGCTCCTCCAATTGTTGTACTTTGTGTAGATGCACTTCCTATTGTCTTCCTTCTCCCTAAATTCGGTTGTCTAAATGATGATGTTCTTTTTGGTGTGTTAGTCGTACATGGGTTTATGGATTCCACATTGACATTAATATGGATAGGATTGTTGCCTTCTATTCCCACTCTTGGATCTGTCGTATTCCTCTCGTATGTTGTGCACAGAATTTCCTCAATCTTCTCCACAGCTCTGAGATCCTCTACCTCCTCTTCATCACTTTCCAAGCCTTCCCTCGTGGCTACGACTCTCTTCTTTGTGTTCACCTTATATTGGTAGTGTACTCCACTTCACGTCTTTCCAGCTGTCTCCATGATCCGCTTGATCTGGTCGTCGTCCATCATGATTGGGTCCAAGGCTTCCTCCTTCTTTCCTTTATCCATTTCTCCTTCCATTTCTTCTCTTTCTCTGAGTGCTTGTCCCCTTCCCCCATGAATGCAGGGAAGTTTAGCTATCTGACTCCATTTTCATTACACCTTTGTTATAGAGTAATATCATAATAGAAGTATACTGGGATCTAATATACCTTCCTCGAGGTCCTCATACAAACTCTTTCTCTGTTGCGCTGTATGACTTCGTGGTATCTAATGCAAATACTATTTTAAATCCTGTTACAATACTGTTGAGATAAAAATCTAATGGGCAAGTGAATTTTTTATTCATCTTCCGTTATTGGGCTATCTGAATTGAGGTCCACTCTAACTTTAGTATCTAATTTGTTGCGTGGTTATCCTTTAGCCTCAATATCCACTACTGCAATAAGTGTGGAAAATCACAAAAAAACACTTCATGTTGATCAATAAACACATACTTCTCAAGATATTTGCGTGGTGCTACTCTAGGGTTTCTGTTATATTTATATACAAACTCGAGATCCTTTGTCTTCAACCAACTTTTTATCTCTTCTTTTGTGGGATTCCATGGTCTCAACATCCCGTTCTAGCGGTACATTCTTCTCACCATCTTGTTGTCTGATTCGGTATTCCTTGGAGCCACCTTCCATAAATCTTACATTTCTTTTAACAAATTTTCAACAGATCCCATCTACTCAATCCTATATTATTCCAACCAGCAACGAAACCATTTGTTGGTTTTAATTATCTCCGTTATACCTTTAACATTATTGACTTAGGTTCAAGTCCACTGGGGTTCCAACAAATCCTATAAAACTATTGGCCCTCCTGGTAAACCAGAAGGCAACATAGCACATAGAGTGCACTGTGTAGTCTCACCCGAGATAGTCTTAATGGGTGACTACAATACTCAGGTGTTTGCAGTCCAGGATTGAATGGAGATATTAGAAGTGTGAGTTGAGGGTTCTATCTAACATATCCAAGAATTATACTGTCATTCCCAAATATGCATGCAATGTAATTAACTCATTCATTCATCATGCTAACATCTACTTACAAATAGTAAAAGAGACACAAGCATTCAATCACATAACACAAGTTTTACCATGGTTCACCCCCTCTCGGGCTACGTCCACAAAGATTTGGTTCTCAAGCTCTTCTATTATTCTAGTTCCAAAACTACAACATTGTGCACTTTACAAATCATCCTCAATCGGGTCAAGATGTATTATGAGGTGGACAAGATCACATTAGGCTTCTCAGCCTATGATCTAACCCTCAATATCTACCCTTCTGCCCCTTCTACATCTCAATATCTTACAAAATTAGGTCGTATGACAAAAGTATTACAACTAGTTATCAAAATAGGACTCCCTCCTCCTGTCATCAACCCGTGACATATTCTATCTATTGATATTATGGTAGGTGTGGAGAGGTATTTACATCCACGTGTAAACCTAACAAGGATAGAATACTTTGGGAAGCAAGAAGAAACCCTAATGAGTTGGCTAATAACCCTAGAAGACTTTTCGACTGAAGGAGATAATTTATATTAGGTTATTAGCCTCCAAGAGAAGAAGCCGAACATAAATAATAATATATACTAAACAGACAGATATCCAGAATGAGAAGTCGGCCCAGGTAGTTAGCCAGAATTAGTATAAATACAGGAGGCCAGTTCTCATTCTGATAGGGTAGTCTCAGAATTGCAGAGCAACACTTGCATCCACTGCAGTTGCCCAGTTTCTGCACAGGTTTGGAGAACAACTGTCGTTGCAGCTGCTACAGCTAGCAGTTACTCTTTGACTATCTTTTGGCTAGGGTTTGGACTATTTGATCAACTCTTATTGATGCACTATCCTTGGGGAAAGGTGCGCTACCCTTTGTTTGGCTATCTAGCCTAGGGTTTTCTTCCAGAGTGATTCTCTGTCAAGTTTAAGGTGCTTGGAGGGTGGCTTCGGCCTATGGTTGGGTGACAAGGGTATTATCAATGGTAAAATGAGCACATCCACTTATATTCTAATAGGTTATGGGCCCACACCTCCTTCATTCAATCTAACCACTAAAAGGAAACATATATGTAAGGATATTGAGCTCGTTGAAGAACTGTTGCTAGGGTTTCTAGTAGGAGCAGTCGCCATAGCAGTGTCGCTAGGGTTACTAGCAGGTGCAGTTGCAAAAACCCTAATCATCTCATTCAGGCACCTTAAGTGAAGGGACTAACCTAATCTCTAGATATATCCGTGCGCCCTAGCCTAGCACATCTCCTAATACTCTCAGCAAGCTAAGACATGAAGTTTGAGTTTTTGGTCAAATCTACGGTTGACCAAGTCAAAGTAGCCATGACTTACTCTATGAAGTCAAAGAACAATTTATATGGAGATTCTAACCTTAGAGCATGGAAGACAATGATTGAGCTCATCCTTACCAAGAATAAAGTGTTGGATATCATGAAAGGAAAGATCGTGAAACCATGGTTTGAGGAAGGAAAAGAGAAGGAACCATAGAATGTTGCAGCTATAGAGAAGTTCAAAGACAATGAAATCAATGCCATGAGTATCATAGTGGAATCTATAAAAGACCACTTGATACCCTACATCTCCCATCTTGACTCATCGAAGAATATGTACGATGCCCTAACAAATCTCTTCTTGGTCAAAAACATTGGACAAGTTATGAGTCTAAAGAATGAGCTCCATGACATGAAGATGAATGATGAGGACAACATAAAATCATATTTTGTGAGAATCTCTCTTTTAAGAGATCAATTACAAGCTATTGAAGAGATCATCTTAGAGAAGGAATTGGTAAACATAGTACTCAATGGTCTTCCCAAGATGTGGGATTCATTTGCCGCAAGCATGAACACAAGGAAGGAGTATCCAACATTTGAAGAACCTTGGACTTGTTGTGCTCAAGAAGAATCAAGGATCAGTGCAAAAGAGAAACCCAAAAATAAGTACGATGATCAATACTTCACAACAAGATTCAATAATTTTAGGAACAAAAGGAAGTTTGGTTCAAGGAGGAAGCGAAATCAAGAGAAAGACATTTCAGAAGTACACTGCTTCAACTGTCAAAATTATGGCCACTACAAGAATCATTATCTCGAGCTAAAGAAAAGGAAGAAGAAACACAAAGCATCAGTTTCCAAAGAAAAGGAACCTACAAAGAAGACTAAGCAGGATGAAAGAGACTTCTTCTTCTGAAGGTAACAATACTCTTCTTATTCCTTGTACATATCTTGTATATCTATCTCTTGGAAGATAATGTGTTCCAAGAAGAACTATAACGATGGAAGAACAACAAGATAAGGATTGATATCATTGGATAATACATGAAAGAATGAAATACATCAAGCAAATCATGTGGAAACTATTGTAAGATAAGCCGAAATCAGAATCAATCATGAAGAGACTTAGAAGAAGCAAAGGCAGAAAGAAGTCAACAGTCAAGAGGAAATTGGAGAAAGACTTATGCAGAAGACAATAAAGATGAAAGCATGGAATTTTTTAGATGGAGGGAACTACTTATATGCACTTATACATGAAGCAAGGATTAGGAGGGAGCTAATCCTATGATCCATTGAAGATGATGATATATATATCCATGGTAGCAACCATGAGGGACAGTATGTGTTCAGTTCAACCTCAGAAGAAGTCTTCTTCGAAGAGAAGCCTTAAAGTATCCCTGGTTGTCCATCCACATCCATGATCCTATGATGAAAGGA
>JASDQU010275392.1:474-15041 GCA_032191745.1 Picea mariana
TATGGCCATCTCCGAGGATATTTTGGAAGAGGATGTAGAAACTCCCCTTGTGTCTGAGTCACCTGAATCCACTGACATAACCCCTCCCTCAAACCCTCCTGAAGTAGAACCGGTCATTTCCCTCAATGCTCTCACTGGCTTCTCCGCTCCCCAAACCCTCAAGCTAATCAGTTACATATAGCGTCGAAAGGTCATTATTCTGCTTGATAGTGGCAGCACCCATAATTTTATTCATCACCGCATTGCCCAAGAAACTCATTGCTACATCCATGCCATCAATAATTTCCAAATCATGATTGCCAATGGTGGTTCCATGAAATGTGGAGGGCGTTGTGAAAATGTGCGTCTCCAAATTGGTGACTACCACCTAAAATCCCATATGTTTTCTATCGACATGGGAGGTTGTGACATTGTGTTGGGTGCAGACTGGCTAAAGACTGTGGGTCCCATTCTCATGGATTTTAAAGACTTAACCATGCAATTCGACCAGGAGGACCACCAATATAAGTTACAAGGTTTCACTGTTGGTTCACCTGAGATCATTAGTTCCCATCGCATGGAAAATATGCTCAAAAAGGGTCATTCTGGTGTTATCGCCCAACTCCATGCCATACAAGCAACATAGACACCCTCGGTACCGCAATACCTCCAAGCCATCCTTTATAAACATCAATTGGTCTTTTCCACTCCTCAAGGCCTCCCTCCTTCCCGTGGTGTTCATGATCATTTCATTCCCCTTGTACCGGGAAGACTTCCTCCCAATATTCATCTGTACCATCACCCCCTTTCCCAAAAAAATGAAATTGAGAAAATGGTCTAGGAACTGCTTAATGTAGGCATTATCCTCCCTAGTATGAGCCCCTATTTGTCTCCTGTGGTCATGGTCCTGAAGAAAGAAGGTTCTTGGTGAATGTGTCTTGACTTCCATGCCCTCAACAAACTTACCATCAAAGACAAATTCCCCATTCCTATCATTGATGACCTCCTGGATGAATTGAGTGGCACCCAATTCTTCACTAAACTGGATCTTTGTTTGGGCTACCACTAGATACATATGAAAGAGGCATATATTCCCAATATTACCTTTAGAAATCATGAGGGCCACTATGAGTTTTTGGTCATGCCCATTGGCTTGTGTAATGCCCCCTCCACCTTCCAAAGCCTCATGAATCATGTATTCCATCCTTTTCTCCGCAATTTTGTCTTAGTTTTCTTTGATGATATCCTCATCTATAGAAAAACCTAGACATACCATCTTTCTCATGTGGATCGAGTTCTCCATCTACTCTCTCAGCACCAACTTTTCCTGAAACAGTCTAAATGTGCTTTTGGTGCCTCAGAAGTAGAATACTTGGGTCATCTAGTTGGAAAAGATGGCATCAGGGTGGATCCTAAAAAGATTGAATCTATGCAAGACTGGCCTCACCCAAAGACTCTTAAGAGCTTGCATGGATTTCTAGGCTTAATATGGTATTATCGCAAGTTTGTTAATAATTTTGGGAAGATTGCAACACCTCTCACTACTCTCCTCAAAAAGAACTCTTTCACTTGGACTCCAGACACTACTCAATATTTTCAAACCTTAAAGATGGCCATGTGCACCACTCCAATCCTCTCCCTTCCCAATTTCACAAACACCTTTGTGTTGGAATGTGATGCCTCAGGGAAAGGAATTGGTGATGTCCTTATGCAAGAGGGTCGACCTTTGGACTTTAACAACAAGAAACTATATGAAATAAATCTAGGAAAATCCATCCATGAAAAGGAATGTTGGCTATCCTGCATGTTGTGGATCTATGGCATCCTTATCTATTAGGCCAATGGTTCCAAATTAAGACAAACCATCAAAGCCTCACGTATTTTCTGGAACAACGCATTTCCTCCCCAGAACAACAAAAATGGGTGACTAAAATCTTTGGATATGATTATGAGATCATTTATAAGAAAGGAAAAGACAATGTGGTTGTGGATGCACTTTCCCAAAAATATGAAGATGAAGGATCCCTTTTTTCTCTTTCATTCATTGTACCAGATTGGCTCCAAGTCATTCTCCAGGAATGGCTACAAGATCCCAAAAGTTTGTAGTTGATCCAACAATTTCAATCCAATGCTCCAGCTTCCCCAGGGTACTCTTGGCTCCATGAGGAGCTTAGACACAAAGGCCATTTGTATTTAAGTAAACAATCAAAGCTTAAATCCATGGTATTTTATGAGCTTCATGCTACACCCATAGCACGGCACTCGAGGTTCACCAAAACCTATGACAGGGTCAAATGTTCCTTTTTCTGGGATGGTATGAAACAGGACATTCGTAATTTTGTAGCTGAATGTGACGTGTGTCAACACAACAAGGGAGAAATAGTCAAATCATCAGGCACACTACAATCACTCCCAATTCCACCTGTTATTTGGAAGGATATCTCTATGGATTTTATTACTGGCTTACCCAAATCGGGAAATAAATATGTCATCATGGTGGTTGTTAATCTCCTTTCCAAGTATGCTCATTTCTGCACCCTTCAACACCCATTTACAACATCCACGGTGGCTCAAATCTTCATGGATCAGGTCTTCAAGATTCATGGCATGCCACACTCTATTGTTTCTGATCGCGACCCAACTTTCACAAGCAATTTTTGGAAAGAACTGTTCAAGATACAAGGCACATAATTTCATCTCAGCACAGCTTATCATCCCCAGACTAATGGCCAAACGGAAGTTGTCAACAAGTGTTTGGAAACATATTTGAGGTGTTTTTCCTTGGAAAAGCAAAATCAGTGGGCTCAATGGTTACCCCTAGCTAAATGGTGGTACAACACTTCATACCATATAGCTACACACATGACTCCTTTTGAAGCGGTATATGGATAGAAGCCACCTTCAGTTCTCTCATACTTACCAGGTGCCTCGAAGGTCCAGGTGGTTGATCTAACACTTACATCTCGAGAGGCTATTCTCCATACCCTCAAAGAGAATTTGGTCATGGAATAGAATCGTATGAAGCAATAAGCATATCAAGGTCGCTATGAACGTCAATTTGCAGAAGGGGATCAGGTGCTTCTTCGAATGCAACCTTACAAGAAAATTTCCCTCAAGGTCAAGCATTGTCAGAAGCTAGCGCCCAAATTTTATGGTCCTTATACCATGCTCAAGTGTGTGGGACAATTCGCCTATCAGTTAGCTTTTCCCAACCATTCGAAGCTACATCTTGTTTTTCATGTTTCATGCTTAAAGAAGGTGATTGGAGCTAAGTGCCAAATTCAAACCAACCTTCCATATTTAGCTGAAGAAGGATCCATTTGGCTACAACCAAAAGCAGTTTTGGACCAGCGTGAGCATCGCCTATGTCAGAGAACCATCAAGGAACTGCTAGTCCAGTGGAAAGATACAACTCCAACAGACGCCACTTGGGAACCAGCTACCATTCTGCAGCAATTTCCTCACCTCAAGCCTTGGGGACAAGGTTGTTTTTAAGGGGGAAGACATGTTAGGGTCCTAACCTGCACATAGGTAGAACAATATATTCAAATGTAATAAAGGTCAATATTAATAAGGCCTTTCAATAAAATAGAATAAGGCAGATGTAAGAAGACCTAATAGAATCTTTCCCTTCTAGAAGGATATTCCTCTAGATGCTTCTTTTTAGTATAAATAGGAGTCAAGGGTATGAGAACCCTAGCTTGGATATTATTGTAATAGAGATCTGCTCAACGGGAGGTTTCCCCCTCGAAGAGGCCCATGAACATTGTTTTCAGATTCAAAGTGACATTTCTATTGTTATTCTTATATCATTTCAGTGTTATTGTGGTGAATGTTTTGGTTATATTGTTGTTATTCTTCCATTAATAGAATTTTATTTTTGTTCTTCATACATTTTATATATGGTATATTACACTTGACAACTATATGTGATAACATATGGCTCCACAGGGGATGGCATTCTCCCTGCAAGCTTCAAAGAAAGCGCAGTTCCAGTGCCTTAGCTATTGGGTTGTGGAGTCAAGCTCAAATGCATCTTGTTGAGGACAACAAGCTCACATGTACACTATTCTACTTACAAAAAATAAAACAAACACACATGCTTCAGAAGGAGATTATTTATGTACAATCCTACACTAACTGATTTTTACAATATGCTAGGTGAAAGAAAACTTCCACCAGAGCCATTCAAGTAACCTTCTAACTGAAAACGTACTTAATATGTCATTGATCAGCATGGGATAGTGAAATTGTGACAGCAAATCGATAACATTCTTCATATCTCTTCCTAATGTTGAAGGTAAGATAAAACATGGAGGCTTCAATACATTGAGGAGATGCAACTCCATGTATTCCTCTACAGGGTCATAAAATAGGTGATAAACCCTACTAGGATGGTAAAAGAAATCTTGTTATGTTTTACAGTTGCTCACCTCTGGTTGAATGTCTATGGAAAGAACATGTGAGTGAAAGGCCAATGCGGTCTATTTATACACTTCTCCTTTGTCTGTGTTGATAACATCTGCTAGCTGATGGCAAGAAATAGCCTTATGTATATCAATGGATGGCTCTTTCTCCTTAACATGTTTCTCTTGGAAGAAGCTTTCATTTTCATCTGAAGGTTGGTTTCTAATTCTCTTTGCTTCAAAACATGCCTCCACATATTCATCATTGTCTCCATAATGATCAAATAGATGAGGATTCTTGAATGACATGCCAAGAGGTATCTTCTTCCCAACCTGAGAAAATTGTTCGTTGTCATTAAACGCAGACTGCCTTTCAAGATTCAAATCAGGAAGCAATACCTTATCATCATCATATGAGTCAAAAATAGGCTTCTCATATCTAGGATTTTTAGAGAAAGGGCTACAAAGAATATCAGCTTCCAGAACAAAGTCAATTTCTACTTTCCTTACTGAGACAGCAAACACAACTTTCATCAGATGTAGATGAATGGGGAAGAGAAAAAATTCATTCCTCATCCAATGCCTCTTCTTCATTCTCACAGCCTTCATAAGAATCAGTTATATCCTTAACACAGTCTTTATACTCCTCACAAAATCTATGACAAATTAACTCAGAGGAATAAAACTTTTGACAATGCATATTGAAAGCTGCATGAAACTATTCCATGAAACTATTGACTTATGATCATCTCCCTCTAATGAGAATATGAATATATTCATTAACACATATTCATGATGTATTCCCCACTGATGCATGAGTTCATGAAACTCAAGAAGATGTTCGGTAGGGTTGTCATCTCTATGTTCTCTAAATGTGGGCAAAAAATCACCTCACTCATCCATAGTAGGAACAACATTTGGAAAATTAGGAACATAAGAGAAATTAAAAGGAGAAAACCTCTGAGCCAAAATGGCTTCCATCTGAAAATATGACTTCTTGAAACTGTGGAGACTCCATTGGATCCTTTAATCATGGACTCTCCAGGTGAATTATATACAGTCTCAATGTGTCTGGTCTTTGTTCACCATCAAAGATCAGATCTGGTTGTTGTTGTTCTCCCAAGGAAGATATCTTCACTTCCATCCCCGACAATTACGCCATGAATATTAGCACTAAGAGTCACCCTTTGACTGCAAGAGGATAAGACCAATACCCATCAGAATGTTTTGGTGGATGTTGGTTTTATGAGTGAAGGTCAAATGGACAAAACTCAGTACGAGAATGATTTTAACACGGAACTGGACAAGAAATGCACAGGGAAGTGAGGTCCTCATTAACTTCAGTCAATGATTTTAGTTTAAGGATGAATAGGAGGAAGAATTAATGAGAGAGGTGGACAAGTCTTCCATGAGCACCTGGCTTTCAAGCAGCTTGGTGAAGAAAAATGCAGGTTCAAGAGCACTCTTGAACTCAAGTTTCAAACACTGAAATATGTCATAGTAGCACAATAATCAAACCTACATTACCATGAAACTACAACAACTTGATTGGATCCTCCATGCCTGAGCCTTTCAGCGTAAGGGGAAATAAGATAACAAAGAAGCTAACTAAAACTGGTCACAACAATACTGTAATCAAACCTACATTACAATAGAAACACAACCCTTGACTAGATCCTCCATGCCCAAGTGTTTTAGCATAGTTTAAACAAAGAGATGAAAGAAGATGACTTCTATTAATGCGAAAGTCTCAAATTTGATACACAACCAAAGAACATTTTTGGCATCAAAATTACACAGTAGAGAGCTCTCCTCAACTAGTTGATGACCATGACAAAAAATTAAACTGATCGATTTATACTCAAATCAATTCACGACTACCAGGAGTGTGATC
Organism: Picea mariana; assembly: GCA_032191745.1. NCBI lineage: Eukaryota > Viridiplantae > Streptophyta > Pinopsida > Pinales > Pinaceae > Picea > Picea mariana. The sequence continues at coordinate 6,754 of JASDQU010275392.1, forward strand.
TGGCCATTGCATTCAAATCCTTTCTTCTGCGTCTTATACTGTCAGACTGTGCATGTATCCTCCTGTCATATGAAAACTCAGCTCAGCATGGGCATGCAGGAAAAACCATCCATAGGGGTACCTCAGGCTGATAGTTTTGTCTCCACAGCCAGATCCTCCATGCATTCTATTTATGGAGTGAGTTGAGGTTTCAACCCCCACTCCCTTTTTCATTAACTAATCCTTCATTGGGATCGGGATGAGGCTTAATGCCTAGGGGGGCTTCCATGTGCTTCTCTCAGATTTGAAGTTTATAAGCATGTGATTGCAGGGCCATCGAAGGTGATTTGGACCCACACCTCTTTTGAGCCCGCAATCCACCACCTTCCTCCATGTATCTCTTTCTCTATATCATGGTTTCAATTGCAAGACCACTCAAGAATTTTATCGTTTGAGCATGTTGTGTCCCCGCAATGAAATGTGGTCATTGATCTGATCGCGATCTATGATATGGGCACTCATGTTGAATTTAGTGCCACCGCTAAATTTTATCTACCTGCCAACTTTAGGATCATTCTAACTGCACTAGGAGATGGCTCTAATTTTGGGTATGAACAAGAACACTTCCTGGAGGATGATCTGACGTGGTTTCCTTATGTCACTATGATGATGTGTCATGAAAAGAGAGGTGACACATGTCACTTGGAAACAAGCAGATGATATGCCCAAAGGTGCCTGGACTGAGTGTCGCATGTCATTGCCAGATGGATGTCATGTGCCATGACTGACAAGAGCTCCACATATCCAAACTGATGACTGCCATGTAGTTTGGCACTTCAAAGCTCAGCGGCGGTATGCATGTAGAGCTGGAGCTCTGAAGTGAACGATGATCATCGATCTGAGGAGGACACACGACAAGGATTAGTGGTCTTTGGGAGAAAATACTATGGATGAAAGTTAAAGGGGAGGATATAAAACTTCTAAAGCTCGGATCCCCAAAGTAAATATTGATCGTCTGGTCTGGACGAACATCCAGTGCTTGATCTGCAACTCTAGGAAAAAGAACTTCGGAGGAAATTAGGAGTGGGTAAGCCAAAACTCCCAAATCTCGAACTCCCGAAGTAAATCATGACCATCCAATCTGTAAGGACACGTGGCACTTGATCTATGACTTTGGGGCTTCCACCTAGTATTTAAACCTTGTGAAACTTTTACATGCCAAATACACGTGAGTCGCTAATCTGAATCACTCCTGGGATCTTCGCCATTGAAAATTGAACTCGACCATTACTTGTATTTCAGCCCCAAAATAGACTTCCCTGAATGTTGTGCTTATGCTTATGGTTGTTTCTTGTGCAAGCAAAAGATTTGGACAATTGTTGCGACCCTTGAGAACTATATGTGATAAAATTTGGCTCCACAGGGCATGGCATGCTCCTTGTGAACTGCCAAGAACGCGCAGTTCCAAGTCCTTATCTTTTGGGTTGTGGAGTCGAGCTCAAATACATCTTGCTGAGGACAATAGGGTAACATGTAGACTTTTCTACAAAAAATAAAGCAAACACACATGCTCCAGAAGGATCTTAATTATGTACAATCCTACACTAACTAATTTTTACAATATGCTAGGTTAAACAAAACTTCCACCAGAGCCATTCAAGTAACCTCCTAACTTAAAAATTACTTACTATGTCACTGATCAGTAAGGGATAATGAAATTGTGATAAAAAATCGATATCATTCTTCAGATCTCTTCCTAATGTTGAAGTTAAGATAAAACTTGGAGGCTTCAATACATTGAGGATATGCAACTCGATGTATTCCCCTACAAGGTCATAAAATAGGTAATAAACCCTACTAAGTTGGTAATAGAAAGCCTGCTCTATTTTACAACTCCTCACCTTTGGCTGAATGTTTGTGGCAAGCATAGGCGAGTGAAAGGTTGATGCAGGTTGTTGATCCACTTCTCCTTTGTTTGTTCTAATAACATATGCTAGTTGATGGAAAGAAATAGCCTCGTGTATATCAATGGATGGCTCTTTCTCCTTAACATGTTGCTCTTGGTAGAAGATTTCATTTTCATCAGAAGGTTGGTTACTAATTCTCTTTTCTTGAGAAAATGCCTCCATATCTTCATCATTGTCTCCATATTGATCAGCTTCCAGAACAAAGTCAATTTCTACACTTTCCTTACTGAGACAGCAAACACAGCTTTCATCAGATGCAGATGAATAGGGAAGAGAAAAAATTAATTCCTCATCCAAGGCATATTCTTCATTCTCACAACCTTCATAATAATCATGTATATCCTGAAGACAGTCTTTATGCTACTCACAACAACTATGACAAATTAACTCAGAGATATAAAACTTTTGACAATGCATATTGAAAGTTTCATGAAACTGTTCTAGGGAGGAGATGATAGCAGGTGGCAAGGATTGATACCACTTATGAGCATATCCCTCTAATGAGAGAATGAACATCTTAATTAACACATCCTCCTGATGTATTCCCCACTGATGCATGAGTTCATGAAACTCAAGAAGATGCTCGGCAGGGTTGTCATCTCTATGTTCTCTAAATGTGGGCAAAAAATCACCCCACTCATCCATAGTAGGAACAACATTTGGAAAATCAGGAACAAAAGAGAAATTAAAAGGATTAAACCTTTGAGCCAAAATGGATTCCATATGAAAATATGACTTCTTAAAACTGTGGAGTCGCCACTAGATCCTTTAATCATGGACTCTCCAGGTGAATGATATGCAGTCTAAATGTGTCTAGTCTTTGTTCACCATCAAAGATCAGATCTGGTCATTGTCATTCTCCTAGGGAAGATATATTCACTTTCTTCCCCGTCAATGGTGCCATGAATGTTATCACTGAGAGTCACCCTCTGATTGTAAGAGAATAATCCCAATACCCATGAAAATGTTTTGGTCGATGTTGGTTTTATGAGTGGAGGTCAAATGGACAAAACTCAGTACGAGAATGATTTTAACACAGAACTGGACAAGCAATGCATAGGGAAGTGAGTTCCTCATTAAATTTAGTTAGTGATTTGAGTTTAAGGCTGGTGAGTAGGAGGAATACTTAGTGAGAGAAGTGGACAAGTCTTCCATGAGAATCTGACTTTCAAGCGGCTTGGTCAATAAAAATGCAGGCTCAAGAGAACTCTTGAACTCAATTTTCAGACACCAAAATATGTCACAGAAGCACAATAATCAAACCTACATTACCATGCAACTACAACAACTCAACTGGATCCTCCATTCCCGAACCTTTCAACGTAAGGGGAAATAAGATAACAAAGAAGCTAACTAAAATTGGTCACAACAATATTGTAATCAAACCTACATTACAATAGAACCACAACCCTCGACCGGATCCTCCATGCCTGAGTGTTTCAACATAGTTTAAACAAAGAGATGAAATAAGTTGACTTCTATTAATGTGAAAGTCTCAAATTTGATACATGACCAGAGAACATTTCTGGCATCAAAATTACACAGTAGGGAGCTCTGCTCAACTAGTTGACAACCATAACAAAAAATTGAATTGATTGATTAATACTCAAATAAATCCACGACTACCAGGAGTGTGATTTGGCCATTGCATTCAAAGCCTTTCGTCTGTGCCTTCTTCTATCAGACTGTGCATGTATCCTCCGGTTNTTGAGTTGAGGTTTCAACCACCACTCCCTTTTTCATTAACTGATACTTCATTAGGATCGGGATGAGGCTTAATGTCTAGGGGGTTGCCACGCGCTGCTCTCATATTTGACGTTTATAAGCATGTGATTACGGGTCTATTGAAGGCGGTTTGGACCCACACCACTTTTTAGCCCGTAATCCACCACCTTCTGCCACGTAGATCTTTCTCTATACCATCTTTCTCTATACCATGGTTTCAATTGCGGCACCTTTCAAGAACTTTATCGTTCGAGCATGTTGTGTCCCCACAATGAAATGTGGTCATTGATCTAGTCACGATCTGCGATCTAGGTTCTCTTACTGAATTTAGCGCCACTGCTAAATTTTATCTGCCTAACAACTTTAGGATCATTCTAACCGTACTGGGAGATGGCGCTAATTTTAGCAATGAACAAGAACACTTACCAGAGGATGATCTGATGTGGTGGCCTTATGTAACTATGCTGACGTGTCATGAAAACAGAGGTGACACATGTCACTTAGAAACAAGAGGATGATATGCCCAAAAGTTCCTAGATTGATATTCATGTGTCATCGCCAGATGGATGTCAGGTGTCATGACTAAAGAGAGCGCCACATATCCAAACTGATGACTGCCATGTGCTTTGGCACTTCAGAGCTCGGGGGCGATATGCATGTCACACTGGAGCTCTAAAGTGAACAACGACCATTGATCTGAGGAGGACACGCGGCATGAATCTGTGGTCTTCGGGAGAAAACACTATGGATGAAAGCAAGAGGGGAGAAGCTAAAACTCCCGAAGTCAGGATCCCTGAAGTAAATATTGATCGTCTGATATAGAAGAACACACGGTGATTGATCTGCAACTCTAGGCAAAATCACTTCGGAGGAAATTGGGAGTGGGGAAGCCGAAAGTCCCAAAGCCTGAACTCTTGAAGTAAATCATGATTGTCCGATCTAGAAGGACGTGTGGTGCTTGATCTATGACCTCGGGGCTTCCACCTGGTATTTAAACCATGTACAACTTTTACATGTCGAATACACATGAGTTGTTGATCTGAACCACTCCTGGGATCTTCATCGTTGAAAATTGAACTCTACCACTGCTTGTATTTCAGCCCCAAAATAGATTGCCCTGAATGTTGCACTTGTGCTTATGTTTGTTTCTTGTACAAGCAAAATATTTGGACAATTGTTGCGACCCTTGACAACTATATGTGATAACACACCTCATATCCTTGGAAGGTGTGCCCCATGCATTTAATGTGCCATATGTTATACTATGGAATTATCTACACGTCATGTTTTTGACCTACTACTTTCCACCCTGCATGGTGACCATACCTACTAAATATAGTCCTGCTAAAAATAGACATGTCAAAAATAGAAGCCACCCTAAAAAATAGGAAAATCCAAAATATGTCTAGGACCACTAGGAGACCACTACCAAATACAGTATGTCTAAAAATAGACATTGTTAAAAATAAAATATCATCAAATGTCAATTAAAATATACTCATCAGATTCAATTTTCAATGAGGATTCCAAACATGCAATCAGAATTGACATGTAAGATACTGCTAAAAATAGTAAGTCCTTTCATGTCACTCGAAAAAGGCACATTGAATTTGATTTTCTTTATGGAGCCCAGATATATGCTTGGAATCATCATATGAACCCTCGATCATCAGCTGCTAAAAATAGTAAACTGCATACATGTCATCTGGAAAAGGATCACTGGATCCAAAATATCACAAGGACCTAAACTGTATAATCAATATCACTATGCAGGCATTTGATCTTTGTATTCTCGAAAATAGGAACTATACAATATATAGTAATCTCTCTGTGTCCATGAAATATTGTGAAAATTTTCTATCTCTGAAATAAAGAACCCTACCTAGCCAATCATGTACTTGTACTTGGTGGGAACCAACCCTAGCTCAAAACATAATTGTCTCTGGAAAAATCTATGAATGCTAGCAAAAAATGAACATGTTTTCTCTTAACCCTCAAGATTTTCAAGGGAGAAAATCTAGGGGTTAACACAATGGAAAGTACATATATATGTTACACTTGTCAAGCATATTGTGAAGGATTTGCACAAGTGCTATATTGCGCGATAACATTTTAGCATTGTTGTCGGGGAGAATTCAATCATTCTTCCTCAAAATCTAAAGTCTATGATTCAACACTCTTTTGGTGAGCTTTCATTAAAGCCCTTCTTAGATAGATTACCTTGTGACTCCGTAGAGGGAAGAATCCATCTACCTTATGCACATCTTCATGATCATTGTCTAACAATATCATCTGGTCACTCCACATAACCCAAACATTGAAAACACTAATTGAGGACCTAATAGAAGGTTTTCTCATCTTACCAAGGTCTATAAGAGGACACTTCCTCATAATTCACTTTTTTTAAAGCCTTTATTTAGTAAAAGACTTCCTCTATCCCCAATGGATTTTCAACCATGGGTCACCGGTGCCTTCATTCCTTTAGATATGTCTGAAATTTGTGGTTATCCTCAAGTTGTGACCGACAAGTTTGATAAGTGGTTCCCTAAATTACCCAGTAATAATGTCAGCATTGTTGAAGAACATATAGATAACTTTTATGCATGCTTTCAGTATGACCTTCTTAATAATGATGATGAATATGTGTTCATGAAACTCTTTGTTTCCTCCCTACTTGAGAATGCAAGAAAATGGTGTAATAACCTTCCTGATAAAGATATTAAAACTTGGCAAGATTTTCAGTATGCCTTTATCAAGAGGTAAGGCACAAAGAAGGATCTTGTGTTATCATTAGTGGGTAAAATCATGAATCTCAATGTCTATTTTCCTTGTTTTTTGAGAAAATAAAATATATTTTTAGAAGTTTTTCAACTTTCATTAAACAAAATTAAATTTTTTATTTAGAATTTCACTTTACAGGAAAAACAAAACTAGTCATGAATTTTGTTAGCTTTCTATTGACTATTTTTTGAAAAAATTTTATTGACATTTGATATGTCAATTTAGTGATTGTTTGATAGTATGTTCCTTAAAAATGAAGGGAAATATAACAGGTTATGTTTTTAGACATGAATGTACTAATTAATAAACTTTTGTTTACGAAAAATGAAATATGTTGCAACAATCTAAGTAGACTCTATTAAAGTATGACTATAGTTTTTAATTTAACAGATGAATATTATAATTTCTACAATTTTTGAATTTGACCATTGTGAAAAGATTGTAGATTTTAAAAATTCTTAGTGAGACTCCATGTATGTGTCTTAATTTTGATTTAAAAGTAAAATCTAAAAATACCCTTTTGAAGAGGACAGTGAAAGGTTCTGTAATATAAATTTTCCATAATTTTTTATTGGCTTATTGCAGATATTGATTGTTCATTTTATTGAATCATTATGTCATCTAAAAACAATATGCATACATGTTTTTATAAAGTTAACTAAATATACTAAAAAATGATTAAATTGAATACAAATTGTATCAAATGAAAGTAGATTCAATTCTAAAAATGTTGGTACTAGTTCTGAAACCAGAGTCACAATATTTTAAGGAGATTTCTCCTTCTGAAGTTGGAGTAAGCCGAAGTGAACACATACTTTTTGAAAAGTTCCATAGTTACAGGTTTTCAGACAAACTAATAGTTCTCCAAAACGTTGGTATTTTTCGGCCGAAAGTTGGGTTTAACAGAAAAATTGAAGGGAAAAAAACCATGTGGTTGCACCAAGAGGCACACCATTACTAGGTGTTATTTGATCTAACTTTCGGCTGAAAAAATTCAATTGTTCAGCCTAAAAATTTCCATTAGAAATTTTTCCGAACTGATTCTCATGAAAGTGATACCCATATTCGTGATTTTACCATAGTGAAATTTAATGAAATGAATAAAAAGGAAAATGAATCAGTAAAGGAATTTGATACAAGATCTGAGAATCTACTTGAGAAAATTCTCAATGACATTATCCCAAAGGATGAAAATTCCCTTCTCCAATATACAAATTCGTTTGGGGGGAGATTTGGATTTATGCTTAGGGACAAGTCCCAAAAGTCCCTTGTAGAAGCACAAGAGAAAGATGCTAAGATTGAGGAAAATCTTTTCGCTTCTATGGTAGAACATTTTCATGCCCCTCGTGGTAACGCTGAGACTAGGCCTAGAAATTTGAATAGTGTTGAACCTACTCAAGATATTGTGACACTATTAGCCCAAATACTTAAGCAAATAGTAACTTACTTCTCACAAAATCAAAGTCTCTTTATGGAAAAAATCACTAACCTAGAGAGGGCTCAACAACAAATTTTTCCTCCTAGACCTCAATACAACAATAGTCAACAACAAAGAGAAAACCCAAGATGGAAACCTAGGCCCCCTAATGAGAAAATAATTCTTAATATCCTAGCACCTACTAATACGATTAATCGGGAAGATGGACATTGGTGCTTTCCTCATGGTGATTCCCATTGGGAGTATGAATGTACTAGACTTCATAATAATAATAGTGTAATGTCCCTCAGTCCAACTGGGGAACATTATGTCGCGGAATACTCATAAAAATGAAAATTTATGCTAACTAAATAATTTCTTGTAGATTACATCTACGAATTACATAAATATTTAACTGT
>JASDQU010275393.1:0-13676 GCA_032191745.1 Picea mariana
TGGATTTGATGAAGTATATGCATCATTGATATTTCCACACATATCCACTTTATCTTCTTGTAATGAATAATATCCAAATAAATTTTGGAAGAAATTTTGAAAACCGTACGGTCGTTTCCAGAAAAATGTTGAAATTTGGTTGATTTTAAAACGATCATAACTTCACTTTCCGAACTCCGTTTTGGATGTTTTTTTTTTGAAATTGGATACTGTCCCGAGAGGAATTCAAATATCCAATTTTTTCTACAAATTTGGATCAAAAAATATCAGAATGGAGTCTGAGGTGCACGACTCTCTTTTTTACTCCTAATATGCATGCATGGTGCATGCAAAAGTGTCCGCATTTGACTCCTAATATGCATGCCATATATATTCCACATGAATTTCAGAAAAAAAATCTGAAATGAAGTAGACATCATCTTCAATTATTGGAATACTAATTTTTGCAAAAACGTTTGTAGAAGACTCTTCATAATAAGAGACTTGATCTTCTAATAGCATCTCTTCTAGCTCTATCTATTAGTACATGGTGTGGGATAGATACTTCCGATTGAATGAGAAATCCCTTCCTTTAAACTGGAAATTGAGCTCCTACCTGACACATCCAATCCTGAAGAATGTATCGTGCACCTAGAGCATCTAGATGAGCAGTGTGGAGATGCGTCTATGACTATCCAAGAGAATAAATGGTGTGTTATGATTCAGTCTGATAGGTATGTCTATCCTTGACATTATGTTAAGGGTGACTTGGTTCTTCTGTATGACCAAGCCAAAGAACCGTTGGGGGTAGGCAAGTTCAACCCCATGTGGCATGGTCCTTATATCATGCAACATGTTTTAGAGAAATGAGCCTATGAAATGAAGGATTATGAAGGGAATATGCTCGACGAGCCCAAAAATGGGTTGTACCCAAAAATATATTATGCTTAATCCCTCAATATTGGGTGTGTCTCTTTGTATACTAGTATATCTTAGTGTATATACATCTTTTCACTTGTGTCATTGACTTGCTTATCAAATTTTCCCTTTGTTGGAATATGTCCATGAAGTATTTAGTTTACTTAGGATTCAAATATGGTGTCAGTCACCATACAAAAAACATGACTTCCACTACTTCAATCATTTACTCACCTCAGGGTCAACTAGAGTCTTCAAGTGTTGTTCATCTGGAGCCATGAATGAATAATGTGGTTGAGTATAGCACCATTATAGAGGTTTCTTTGGACTCCTAGTTAGTATTATGTTATTTAAATGACATTTACCGTGTGCGAGACCCTACTCTACTCCAACGATTCCTATGGGTATGACTTTTGGAACGATACCTTGATTTTATCCTTTATAATCACATACCTAGAAGTTTTAATTATGTATCTGATGTATATGCTAGTTATTTTATAGATTGAAATTTGTCACGTAACTAAAGTAAAGAAAACACATCAATGCATGTACACATTGTAACATATATAAGTAAATACAAGGACCACATTTTTTATATTCCATGTTCTCCACAAATGGTGTCATAGTACAAAATGGGGCTCACACCCTCAAAATACATATATGTATGGTATATATATGACCATGGAATTTAGACTCGTGGTGCCATATGCATATCATGATAGCACAATACAGTGTTTGTGAGATGATAGAAGAGTTTCACCCACTAATGGGGCACACCTACCACATGTCGTTGCATAGCCTCTAGCAGATCCTCCACCTGAACTATAGGAATCATGTGCGTCAAACAAGACAGGCTCCCCTATGTATTTTGAAGAACTATCTCTGCATCTCCTCCCACATGCTCGTCTCCCTGGCTCCTCCGTATATGTCATGGGAATACATATGGTCATCATGGACCTACATCTGTATGAAAACTCAATTGTTAATGCTTGATACCATACAAAATTATTTGCATTTTTATTGTTTTTGAAAAACAAAAAAAAAATGAAATGTATAAAAAAAATTCTTACCAATATCACCATAGGCAAAATATGGTGTAAAATGAATATCTCGATCCCCTCTTTAGTTGATCCCAACATAAGGGAATTCATCAATGGCTATGACCTATCGATGTCACCAGAAAAAGAACTCATCATTGTAGGGGGTTGGCACCCTACCACCTCCTAGACACCTCATCATGTTAATCCACCATGACATGGATGGACCGCACAATCCATGTGGAACGATCTCTACTCTAAGGCTCAAACCTAGAACCTGCTCAAAGAAAAAACTACACAAGATGGATGCAAACCCATAATTTCTCTTTCTCCCTTGTTTGTAATATATTAGCTATCTCATAATGTTATCCAATAGTGAGTTACACCATTCATAAATAGTGGGTTGCAAACACTCCACTGCATAGAACATGAGTGGCCTTAAATCCTGGTGTAATGATTCCAACCCTAAAATTCATGTAAGAACAAGTACGATGATCTTCAAACTTAGCTTCTCTATCTCCCTAATTAGGATTTGGATCCCTACTTTATCTTTTCCTGCAACACAGTGGGTGGAAATATATTCCTCCATGGGAATTCCACCACCATCCCCCCAAGCCTTGAGATTCACTATCCTGTCCCGCTGAGACAATCATGTAATGAAATATATGTCCTCGATCTCAATACTTAATGGATTCCCATCAATATTGAATTCCCCTATCTTTGGATCCCAATAGTTTATGAGCATCTGGAGTAACCTCACTTGAGCCCTCATTCCTTCAAGAGCCCAAAATTTATAAAGACCACACCTTTTCAAAGCTAATTGGCCCCCTGCATCTCTTTCCACTGATGGATCTACCTCCTCATGCTCCCTCTCCCTCCATTCAAGCACCATCCTACCAAAGGAAATCCATTTTTTGAGTTAGATTTTGCGAAAAACTTGTTTTCCTACTTGTACACGGGTTGTAGTGTAAACAGTCATGTGTAGGGATGCATATACAAAAAAGGATTTTATTTTCTCATGTACATGCCTCCATGTACACAACTCAATGAACTGTCACCCACGTACACCCTACTTTAGGTGTTTCTCCCTCTTAAACTAAAAAAATGAGGACTAAATCTAAATTTCAATCCACTAAAAGTGAAGAGGAGCGGAAGGGCACTTACTTGGTCTAGACGATTTCTAATTCCTTTGATTGTAGCTCCCACAATCGCCACTTGAAGATCATGAGAAACATGGCCTAAAATGAACTATGTGTGTGAAAAAACTCAAATGATATGGTATTATAATGTTGTTTTCCATTTCATATAGTTTGGGCTGATATTTTGACCTTATGGACTAATAGTGTAGTGGAAAGAGTTGGTTTTGGTGGTTTTGTCCAAGAATTTTTTCGGTTTCTAGTGGCATATCGCCCTTTCGTGCCTTCGACCATTATTTTATTTCACTTGCATATAGGATAGGTTCTCACTGCTTTTTGTATTCTTTCATTATCCTATGACTATGATCTATATCCCCTAGAAACAAACCCACTTATTAGCAACAAAAAACCTTACTGCTACTAGAAGTGTCGTTATGAAGTGGCATATCCATACCAAACATGGGTGCCCTAGTTAGAACCTTTATGTCATTTGGTTCCCATGGAAAATTTATGCCATAGGACAGAGAGTTCCTTATAGTTATGATATGAATTTTCATTCTAACATCATATTCTTACTCATAAGCATTCTGACCTTGACCTATGGGACTCCCACTGAATCTTGTTTAAGATCTTTTTCGACTCTCTCAAAAGAAAAAAGATTTTCGAGTGAACTTGTGTCTTTCACACTCATTAAATGGATTTGAAAGGAAGTGTATTTGGTGTAATTTTAACCCTTTTTCAGACCAAGTAGACTATTTACAAAAAATGAAAACTCTAGTAAACATTGGCTAGAAGAGTTCTCTTGGGTATTGTTTTATACTTTTCTGGGACTAAGGGACAAAATTTACAAAAAATGACATTCTTTGGAGTTAAGTTGTAATTGAATTCCATCCTCCTACTTGCAATGTTGATCCTATTTATGATTCTTGCTTTCTCGTTATAAGCCTCTTACCTCAAGTGTCCATGCCCCGCATGCACTTCCTTGCATTGAAAATAGGTATGTTCCATTGTTTGGAGCTAGTTTCTTCCCTCCGACACTCGTTTCCACTCTTGTATCATAGCATTTATTTTCCTATGAAAAAAAAATATAGGTGGGAAAATAATATAGTATCTTATATCGACAATAGTCATTTCACCTTTGAACAAAGAACAAAATTTTGAGTGGATTGTCATCCAAATTTTGTCTTTATCATGACCTTAGGAAGATGAGCTCTTTACATAGAGTTTACTCCTTTGAATGGTTACTTTCCCAGTCCCTATGGAGGTTTTTTCAATTTCTCCTACATCACAAAGTTCCATCATCAAGTATATGCTACTTGGATTGTCCATATGTCTAATGCTCTTATTCAAAGGAAGTCTATAATCCTATGTCAACCATTTTTCATAACTCTTGAATTTAAATGTCGGCCATACCCTCAGTGGGTCTCAAAGTCACATGAAGTTGTAGTCCTACCATGCACCTTGGTCCTACTTTCATTATGGGTAGGTAACCTTGAACCCAACAATCAAAATTTCCTCATTGGTCACTCACTGGGGGGGTTTCCTTGTGTTCAATGACAATAAATATATTCACACATTGGGATTTGTGTAGTGTCTTGGATGCCATTAGGCTTATTGGTGGTTTCCTTTCCTTTGTCAGCAGTCTTCCTTATTGGTTGTTATTCAGAGGGTCTTTTGCATGAACTACTGGCATATGATGCATGTGAAATATTCATAGGGTCATTGGTTCGTGAACATATTATTCATCTGATATCCTTCAAATCATCAAGTTATTTCCTTGTACCTCATGCCAATTGACAAGAGATTCCCTAATCCTCTCCTTTCAATGGGTCTCCTTTCATCGACTTCATCTCATATATTCTGGAAATGACACTTAGAGTCCTATGAGTACCTAGAGGCTTGCAATCATCAGTGGCAGGTTCTCCCACCATCGACAGTTGGGAATACATCAATGTCTCCTAATCGATATATTCTTCAAGTGTTTGATCTCAACACGCTTATTCACACTTGTAAGAATGTACTCAATGCCTTGATACCTACTTTCATTATCGGTAGGTTGTGTTGTGTTTGTTAATGATATACCTTAATGATCGGTAATCAAATAAAGTTTCATTGTGTTCGACATCAACTCCTCTATTCACATGATGTAGACTTGCACCTTCGAGGGATAGTGTAGAATACCTCCAACTTACACTAGAAACATTCATATTCTATTGATGTCTTTCATTGTACTAGTACCTATATGACTTTAGTGATCATGGGAGATCATATTGTATTCCATTGTATATAGATATCTTCAGATTTATTTTGACACTAGGTTTTCCACTGGGCCTTTTTCATGACTATAACAGCCTATGGCATGTGTCTAATTTGTATTTCTTATTCATGGCCATGAACAACTATTTGGTATATTTCCACATGGATCTGGAGTGTAATTCATATTGGAAGCCATGTGTACAAAGTCACTATGGATTGTAATATTCTCATGAGTAGCTAGCACTTCTAGGTGAGTCTCCATTACTCCACTTCTTGGAATTATAATGTATTTCAGCCATTATAGATACTCCTCTGACCTCACACATTACGTGGCATCCGTTATAGCTAATTTTACCTCACCCCATGCAACTTGCTTGGATGGACTTTCCATTTCCCTATGCTGAATTGAAGTCCCTTTTTTTACCTTCCAGAGCCAAAAAAGAACATTTTTCCACATATGCATTCCCTACCAGTTAGAAAACAAGTGTATACATAGGTTGCTCCACTACAACCTATGTACATCAAGTTTGGTGCTAAAAATTAAAAATTGTGTCGGGTTTCCATGTCACATCACGAGATAAACATTACGATTCAACCCTTTAATTCCATTTGAAAGATATAAATTGAGCCATATCCAAGACATGGAAATGAGAGAATTAAAATTTTGAGAGAAAAATTAATGTTGAGAAATTTTCACTTCACATTGAGTTTGCATCCCTTTATCCTTTAAAGTCTAAACTCATTGTTCAACCCCCAAGCTCTTCCTTCTTTGATGGAGAACCTCATTGTATCCTTTATATGATCTTTCCTTTGGTGGAGTCCCAACTAGAAGGGACTTAGTTTCTTGGTTCTGAGATGTACCGACACATAAGTTTGTCACCTATACACTTTTGTTGATTATTTTAGTAGAAATACTCTTTTCTCATGCAATTGTTATCTTGCAAATATTTGAATTGTTATTCCATGGGAGTATTTTTCATGTATGTTAATGGATTGTTCTATTTTATATGATAACATTGTATATTATCACCATATGATTGTGTATCTTTGTTGTTGAGGACAAGTTGCGGGTATAAAGATTTTATTTGCATGCTCAATGATGGTCTTCATCGAACATCTGAATGTGGTAGGCTCTTGATCTTGTCTTGTTAGCATTTTAATTTATATATCATACTAGGGATTAGAGTTTATTTTTGCATGTCATTCCATCTGTTGTGGTTTAATCCATTTCATGGAGAGATTTTCCTAGTAACATATGGTTATATATCTGATACATTTATGTTATATTATTGGATATCTGATATATCTTTGCACATTTATTTATTATATCTCTGCTCTTATTTCATGCCAAAAATAAATCGAATCATGATTTATCTCCTAGATGACCTTTCTTATAAAAGAATATAATTCCATAAGAAAGATAACCATTGAACAGATGTGGAATACACTAGAAGGGAATTCGACCTAGAAGAATAAAGAACAAAGAAGTGACACCTTCCCAAAAGAGAAGTTGGCCCAATAAGGAGGACACTAAGACTATAAATAGGATGTACATTACTAATTTGGACATACTCACTCTCACTCTCTCATATACAAAAAATTAAGGTGTAAGTCTTAGGAAGGGTGATGCACCAACTGCAGTGGATTCTTCTTGTTTAGTCTTTCTGGTATTTCTCTCTTGTGCGCTACCTTTGTATTGTGTTTCCACTACAAATGGGGTGGTATTTATGGTTGTAAATTGAGATATCCTTTGCGCTATGGTTTATCTAGTGGTTCATGATTGTAATTTCTTTGTGAAAAAAATATGTCTAAGAAAGGTTGTTGGGTTTTCCCCCATTTTGGGTTTTTGCAAGATAAATATCTTGTGTGATTTTGTCTCTTGTTTATGTTGTTATTTATAATTAAATGATACATATAAGTTAATGTTAAAGAAGTAAAATAACTTTGGTAATTCTAATGCCCTGTAAATAAAAAAAATCTAACATGGTATCAAAGATGGTTACCTTCCAAACAATTTGACCACTAGAAGGAATATCATTGCAATACCTTGCATTTGTATTGAAATAATTTATAAAGATCATTGAGAAATATCCAAAGGTCATTGGGGATAATTATTTCATAGAGTAGTGCGACCTACCCTAGTGCACCCTCTGCAACCCTCAGTGTTCAGTTTGGTGAAGTTTAAAAAATCAAAATTTTTCAGAGCTAGGCTTTCTACCAGCAAAAATATCAACCAACATGAGAGTTGAAGATATATTGGATGGAGGAGATAACTTCAAATTATGGAAGAAAAAAATTATCCTCATTATAGAAGATAATGATTTATTGAATAATATCAAGAACATGCTTCCAGAACCAGAAGAATAAGATGCCAAAGAAAAGTTCAAAAAGAATGAGGTCAAGGACAAGATGATCTTGACAGACTCAATAAAGGATCATATGATACATAATCTATCAAAACTAAAGACAATGAAGGAAATTTTTTATTCCCTAACTTNTCAACTCAGAAACATGACAATGAACAAGTCAGAAACAATAGCCAACTATTTTATGAGGATATTGTAGATCAAGTACTAGTTAGTGGCCATTGGAGATATAATATAAGACATTGAACTCATTACTACTACACTCAATTTATTTCACTCCTCTTAGGATCCATTTATTCAAGGGATTTGTGCCAGAACAAAATTTCCCAAGTTCAACAAGTTATGGGAAGACTGCACCCAAGAGAAATCCAGGTTGATATCCAAATCATAGATTATTAATGATGATGAAAATCAATCACTTGGTCACCAATTTAGGAAGAGAAAGGAAAGAGAAAAAGAAAACCCAAATAAGTATAAGAAACCATACCATAGAAAGGATGCGTCAAATATCAAATGCTACACCCACAAGAATATGGGACATTATGCTTCACAATTCCCTCATAAACATGGAAAGGGAAAGAAGAATAAGCACCATGCACATACAATAGAAGTTGAATAACACAAGTAAAAGGATGAATAATTTTTATTTGTTTCATCACTCACAAGAACCATCACTCAAGGGAGTGACACTTGGCTCGTAGATAGTAGTGCTTCCAATCACATCACTAGATCCAAAAATGATATTTCAAATATGTCAGAAAATAGTTCATCCTTTCAAGTGGATCTTGGGGATGATTCCGAGAATGTAGTCAAAGGCATTGGATAAGACTCCCTACAACTTGACTCAATCAACCATATTTTAATTAGGGATATTTTGTTTGTACAAAACTAGAAGAAAATTGTACATTCCATCTCTTCTTTAGAAGATAAAGGTTTTAGGGTATATTTTGTGGATGCATGTATTCTATGGCTCAAGAATTAAAGCATTGATAAAGATATTGTTTCAAAGAGAGAAGACTATATAAATTGACGGGACACCAAGAAAAAACCCTTGTACACAACAATGTTATATCAAGTGAGCTATGGAACCAAAGAATTGCTCACATAAAATATAGAGCAGTACCAATATTTGGAAATATGGTTATATTTCTACTCGATATTTAGGTAGGGCATGGTGGAGTATACAAAGGTTACACACTTGGAAAACATTTCAAGGTAATATTTACTAGCAGTGGCAACAGGTCCAAGGGTGTCTTGGACATCATACACTCCAATATATATGGAAAAATGATGGTACCATCCTTAGGAAACTTTGTATACTATGTCTTTTTCATAGATGACTATTCTCGAAAGGCATGGATCTACTTCTTGAAAGAAAAAGATGAAGTCTTCAACAATTTTCAGGAATTCAAGGCTTTGGTTGAAAATATCTCTAAAAGGAAGATTAAAGTTTTGAGATATGATAGTGGAGGTGAGTACACCTCAAAAGAGTTTAAATAATTTTTTAGAGAAGAAAGGATTAATAGGGATATAAAAACTCCCCCCAACCCCCAACAAAACAGGGTTGCAGAAAGAAAGAATAGATCCATTGTAGAAGCAATGGAAGTGATGATCCATGATGAAGGCCTACCCATGCACTTTTGTAGAGATTGATATTAGTTGGGATGTAACACTTGATGAATATGAAGCCTTCAAAATATCAAGGGAGTCTCACATGTACATGGACCAAGAGGAGCAATAGGCTCTAAGAAAATAATTAATGGAAGACTCTACACCAGAGGAACCCTTTCCAAAAGTTCAAACTGAGATGGTAGAGTCAGAGAGACCTGTAGATGCACTAGTCAACAGGAAGATACCATCTTGGCTTCGAGACACCTTGTAGGAAGCTGAAGGTCATGAAGCACCCAATGGCTCTTTTAGAGAGAGGAAGAGACCACATAATATTTCTAGCTATGTGACATTTATGAGAAACATCATTGATTCAAAGCCTTCCACCTTTGAAGAATATGTTGAGAAGCCATGATGGAAGATTATCGATCCATCATGAAGAATGATGTGTGGGAGGTGGTTCTAAGACATGAAGGGAAGTCAATAGTGACTTCCAAATGGATCTACAAAATCATGCATATTGCAGACAACAACATAGATAAG
Organism: Picea mariana; assembly: GCA_032191745.1. Taxonomy (NCBI): domain Eukaryota; kingdom Viridiplantae; phylum Streptophyta; class Pinopsida; order Pinales; family Pinaceae; genus Picea; species Picea mariana. Next base: position 9,844 of record JASDQU010275393.1, read on the forward strand.
TACAAGGAAATATTTGTGGTTGGAGGAATCTCCCAAAAAGAGGGAGAAGACTATGATGAGGAATTGTTTCCTGTAGCAAAGTACACTTCCATCCGATCGATTATTTTGATTTTCTCCACAATGGAATGGAAATTAAACGAGAAGGATGTCAAGACTTCCTTATTGAATGGTGTAATAGAGGAATAAGTGTACATAGAGAAACCACAAGGTTTTGTGATCCATGGGAAAGATTCCCATGTTTGAAGATTGAAGAAGGCCTTGTATGGATTGAAGCAGGAACCCAGGGCATGGTATGCTAGGATAGATAACTACCTGATGAACTTGGGATTTACTAAGAGTGATGTAGACCCCAAGATTTGCTATAAGGTTGAGAATAGTTTCTCATTGATCTTGTTTTTATACGTGGATGACCTGTTTCTAATGCGAAGTGAGAAGATCATAGTTGGGTGTAAGTGAGAGATCTCTTCAGAGTTCAATATGAAGTATCTAGGTGTGATGCATTATTTCTTGCAATTGGAGGTGTGGTAGAGATCAGATGATATTTTCCTTAGACAAGGAAAATATATTGTTGAGATCCTATAGAGTTTTGAGATGATGGACTACAAGTCCATGCCCACACCCATGATGATAAATATAAAGCTTTTGAGTGATTCATATTCATATTTTGTGGATCCCACAATGTACAAACCATGGATTGGATCCTTTATGTACATGGTTAACACTAGACCATACATATGTTTTTTAGTGATTTCCTTGAGTCAGTACATGGTTGAACTGAGGCATGTACATTGGATGATAGGAGGTACTTTCATAGTCCTGATAGGAGGTAACATACATAGTCCTGATAACTATGGGAGTAGCTTCATGGTTGAGGGCATTGTATTAGGTGTGTGATACTAGCTGATTGTTGCATAGTTATAGAGACATCGACTATGAATATGGATGATGGCATGGTAGTAGCTATGTGCTACTAGTTGATTGTTGCATAGTTATAGACTATGACTATGGTTGATGACATGGTATTAGTTGTGTGCTGATATATTATTGTTTCAAAGTCATAGGGATTGTATACTATGATTATGGCTGATGGCATGGTAGTAGTTGTGTGCTATTAGTTGATTGCTCCATAATCATAGAGACTATTGGATTGCATGGTGGTAGCTTGTCTAGCTATGAATTGATTTCATGATAGATAAATTGTGTCTTTGGAAAATATATGTGTGCTACTTAGAGTGGTTGTGTACCACTGGATATTAGTTGTTTACTACTATCGATTGACACAATCATGTTCTACTAGATGGAATTCTAGTAGTTGTGTGCTACTAGCTGATTTCCATGGAGACTACCAACTCACATTAGGAGTAGTTATGTGCTACTTGACAGAAATAGACTATGACATATGATTCGAGCTACTGATGAAATTTTTGTATTTGTGTGCTACCATGTGATTGCAGAGTAGTCATTGGACTACTAGATGAAGACATCATGAAAGATACCTCCTTGGATAAGAGGGAGTGTTGATGTTTTGGTAGTTGTAGGAGGTACTTTCCATCCTATATTACCTTTCTTATAAGAGAAGAAGATTGTGGGAGCAAGAGAACCATTCAACATATGTGGAAATACCCTATAAGAGAATTCAACCCAGAAGAATAAAGAACAAAAAAGTGACACCTTCGCAGAAGAGAGGTTGGCCTCGTAAATAGGAATGAAGACTATAAATAGGAGGCACATTAGCTCATTTGGACACACTCACTCTCTCTCTCTCATGTACACAAAAGTAAGGATAAATACTGAGGAAGGGAAACACAACAACTGTAGTGACATAGATTATTCTTTTTTAGTCTTTCATGTATTTTTCTCTTGTGCGCTACTCTTGGAAAAGGTGTGCTATCTTGGTATTGTGTTGCTTCAACAACTAGGGTGGTAGTTCTGGTTGTACCTTGATATATCCTTTGTTCTATTATTTATATGTTGGTTTGATGATTATACTTTCTTTGTGAACATAATCTATCTAATAAAGGTTTACGGGTTTTTCCCCCATTTGGGGTTTTCCCAGGATAAATCTCTTGTGTTCTTGTGTCTCTTGTTTATGTTGGTATTTCTCAGTAATACGTATACATTAATAGTAAAGAAGTAAAAGAACAATGGTAAATATAATCTTTTGTAAATAAATAAAATATAACATTATCAACAAATCATCTACATATAATACAAGATATGCAATTTTGTTTCCAACTTTCTTGACAAACAAAGCTGCATCGTCAAGATTGAAGAGCTTGAAATTTAATTTTAGAACATTCTCAATTAACTTTTTATACGATGCTCGTAGTTATTGTTTCAATACATATAAGTATTTGATGAACTTTTATACCTTATGTTTTTGTTTCACAAGAAATCCCTCTGATTGAGACATGAACACATTATCTTTCAAGTCTCCATTCAAGAAAGCAGTCTTCACATCCATTTGATGAATTTTCCATCCATTATGTGTTTCCATGGAAAATAGAGTTTGGATGGTATCCCATTTTGTTGCGGGGGGAAAATATTTCTCATAATCAACAACTTATTTTTGTTCAAATCCCTTTTCCATGAGCCTTGCTTTGTGCTTGTCAAGTGTGTTATGTGATCTATACTTGTTCTTGAATACCCACTTGCATTTGATTTTTTTGGTTCCAAATGGAGGATCCATCAAATTCCATGTCCCATTCTTCATGAGATTATCATATTCCTTTTTCATGGCTTCTTTCCATTCAGCATGAGAAGAAGCTTCTTTAAAGGAAGTCAGTTCAAGACTGGTAGATAAATTCAACTTACAATCATATGAAACATACATTTCAACTAAATCATTTGAGTTTGAACTATATACATTATTTACATCTTATTTTGAGGAAAATATGGTTCCTATCTTCCCGACCTCATCAGGATGAACACTTTCAAGTTTTTTATGAGCCATTTTGGTGGACCTCTCCGAGATGGTCTACGTTTCTTAGTTGATTGATATGGTGTTGATCTCTCATCAAGCCTTAGATTTTCAATCCTCCTGATCACATCATCTAAGTGAACCTTAGGTTATGATGAAATGGAAGGAACATCCTTAAGAGGGGAAGATGGTTCTTCATAAGGAGATTCTAGATATTGACCCAAGATGGGGATCCCCCCTTCAAGATGTAGAATCTCATCATCAAATTCATGATATGTCTTTACACAAGTAAATATGTCTACATGATCAAGCTACCACTCAATAATTTTGTCTTTCTTACCGGATTCAAGAAATATTGCATCTCTGGAAAGGAAAAAAAATCTTATTTGTCTCACGATAAAGATGATACCCCTTGGTGGAATTTTAGTACCCTAAGAAGATGCATGTCCGACTCCTTGCATCAATATTGCTTCTTTTCTCCTTAGGAATCAAGGCATAGCAGGTGGAACCAAAGACCCTAAGTTTCATCATCAAGGAATGTGGCCATATCACATTTCATATGGAGTCTTATTATTACGAGCATGATATGGACACCTATTTTTGACATAAACTGCACATTGAACTGCATCAATCCAAAACATCAATTTAACATTCTTGAAAAACATCATGGAATGAACCATATTTAGGAGTGTCATGTTCATTTGTTCAACCAAAAATTTGATCTGGATTATTTTCAGCACGAAATGAGAGGGGAGATATAATAAAGAAATGCACAGAGATATTGCATATATTCAATAATATAACATAAATATATCAGAGATGCAACCATAAACACAGAGATACAGTAATACACGATTTCTATTAATGAAAGAAATGTACAGAGACTGTAAAAATACAGAGTGAAAGACTCGCT